>SSNS01000196.1:7563-22178 GCA_006937985.1 Aphyosemion australe | reverse complement strand
TCTTAACTATATCAGTCATGTAACCAGTGGGCTAAAGCTACACAAACATTAGCACTTAGCAGCGCGTCTGCCGGCTGCCGAGAGGCTCCATTCCGGGGCGGAGCAACTTATATTAAGATTGGCTGTTCATCTCTTCTTTCTATTGCGGTTCTAGCGACCCGTTGTCAAATGTCGATCGAGGAAAAGTTATTTTAAAATACACATTACTGTTATATCGCCCAGCCCAAGTGAATAGTAAAACATTTACAAAAAGAAAATTAATAAAAAAACATTAACAGACAATCAAACCAAGTTTAATAAAATATATACCTTCAAATCAATTAATAAATTCTCTGGTAAATACACTTAAGAAGGCAGACTATACTAGTGTAACCCGTCTACGATAGATTAGTTAGGATTATTGCCAGTAGGCTAATGACTAGGTTCTGGAAGAGGGTTGGTTATTAACATGCATCAAGATATGCAGAAGAACGAGTGGAGCCGCAGAACAATAAATGGCCTGTATTAAAACGTTTGTGTGAACAACAGTGACAATGACAATAATATACATATAAAAAAAATACACAATACCCTGAATTGTCCTAATCTGAGCTCAGATATAACTCTGTTCATTCGACTTATTAGTCGGTAGTTTAGTCAAGTCAAGTCCAAGGTGAGTAATGCGGAACAGTCTCACCGCAAAGCTGCAACAGTTCGTGTTGGAGGAACAGTCTATTCTCAAGGGCCAAGGTCCAGTTCGATCAATTGGGAAGGCTCGCCATCTCCCTCGTCAGGGAGAGAATCCAGTCCAATCCAATCGCTTTCATCTAGTCCACAAAAAAAAACCTAGCCGAGCGCTTAGAATTTCCCTTTCATTTTTCCACAGGAGGTTGGCCACAGTCCGTGTAGGTCGAGTCTCTTCTAGTTTTTTCTTCCACAGAGGAGTTCCTATTCGCTTCAACAGCGCGGTTGCTTTCCGCTCTCCAGCAGAAAAAGAAAGAGCAGCGTTGCTATGCCGACGACACGCAGGGGGTGGGCTTTGTAGCTTTCCAACCAATCAGGAGTGATTTTTCCTGTTCAGGCCTATCACTGGCTTTTTATGGCTTCAACATGTTTGACTGACAAGTCCTTTGTCAAATCATCATGAAATGGAGAGATCTCAGCTGAACCCACTGGGTTACACTAGCAACTAAAGTGTTTGTTTCTGACCATTATATAATTTATCATGATGCTAATTAGCGCCCAAAACCGGACAGGCGCCTAAAATGCAGCCGGCTCGACGGGACTTTCCCTGGCCGGGGAATCTCACGATAATACTCCGCACATTCTGTGCTACAATAATTACCTCCAGTTAATTTTTCAGGGTTTAGTGCCAGCCGAGCTAGATTCTATTTCAAAACGGCGCCAGCTACCGAGCATCTAAGCTAGCGTTAGCTGGTTATAAAATGCTATGTCATACAAGTTATGTTTAAGTATAAATTCGGAATTACATTAAAGTCTCATTTTATGTGGTGTTATGCGTCTTTATTGATAAAGATATGTGGTACATACCGTTTAACGTCGAATACTTCAAAATGCTAGTCTTGTCCGCGCTGGTAGAACTTTCCAGATTTCCCCGCTTTCAGACCGGATGTAGAAATGAACTCTGCTGGTCTCAACTCGTGCTGTTAGCTCCGCCCCAAGAGCTATTTGGACACCGTGGGTGTTCAAACCACACCCAGATTCAACAACCATCAACTCAAAATCATTTTCACCAGAAAATTGACACTAATTAACACTACAGATTTTGCTGTGTAGGGGCAGACTGCGCTGGAAAGACCTTCTCCCCTTCTTTTTCCACTCTCTGAGAGGAAGAGCAGCTCCTGATGTCCTCATCCATTGTGGCGGCAACAAAATAAGCAAAAGCACAAACATATCCCAGACTGTTATGCCTGATGTGTTATTGATGTCATTTTGTTTAACAACTCCATCTGTAGCCAAACCACTGCTGACAATGTTCTTCCCCTCAACCCTGTATTCCTCTCTAAAAGACTGTGCAGCTCTCTGGGCCTCTTTTATGTATTTTTATTTTTAATTTCTATAAATTTAATGACAGTCATGTTACATTAAAAATGTTTTTAAAAAACAATAAACTTTTTTCCTCAACTACTGGAATTTCTTTGAATGCGGCAAAACGGGAGGAAGCTTTGTGTAAAGATCTTAATATTAAAATAAACCTTGGAGGCTCCAACATTAACAAATCAAATCATAATTAACTAAATTACTAAGTTTGAAGATATTTTTTTACAGATATTGGGAATAATTAATTGGTGTGTAAAAAAACAAACTTAAATCATTTGTCATTTTTTATTGAAACAACACCAAAATAAAATAACAGAGCAGCACCTGTGGACAGGAAAAAAGTGTTATAAAGACAGATGTACATAGATTGTAAAGTACATATCCTACATATTATCATAAAAGACCATATTATAAAAAAACACTAAACTTGTCCTGGACAGCAGCCTGGTCTTTCTGCCAGAATGTGCTGATTTTATCTTACAAGAGGAACTTTTGGTGTTTGACGTTCCCCTTGAGTTTGAAATAGTGTTATTTAAATATTTGGATTATGTATTGCAGTAATAGCATGTAAGTGCTGGATCAGTCGGGAAGAAAGGGCTGCAAGGGGACAAGTGAGTAAAGAGTGAATAAATAAAAAAAACATTAAAAACAACGGCAAGCAGCTGCCACAACAGGGGGATTGTGCCAGAGAGCGAGTTTAGAACATCGAGGCTTTCCTGATCAATCCCTGATTGACATAGCGCTCCCCTTCCCTCCAGGTTTCGCTGGGTCCACCACAGATTCCCTGGTGGATTCAATCCACCTGATAATCTTGAGAGTAGCTCGATTTCTGGCACAACCCCCTGTAAAGAAACATTCAAAACAAGCAACAAAAACACTTGTGGGATGAACAGTAAACATGTAAATCATGAACAATAACAAACATCAACAAGCACGTGTTTGTGCATATGCAGGTGTGTGAGTGTGAGACCTCCAGGCTGAAACAGCACCAAGAACCAGGCAAGCAGCAAAGGTCACACCCAGATTCCTGACAGAGGGTTTGGTGTGAGAAGCAAGCTGACCAAGAGAGTCTATGACTTTGGGAACCAGCTTGTCTGGGGCACAGATGAGGATCTCAGTCTGGTCTTCATTCAGCTGTAGAAAGTTCCCAGCCATCCAGGTTTTAATAGAGTCTAAGTAGCTGTGCAACAGCTGCAGCTTAGACATCTCATGGGGCTTAAAGGAGATGTAAAGATGGTAGGAGATTCCTTTAAACGAGCTCAGGATGTGCTGGAGAGGAAGCAGATAAAGGAGGAAAGTAGAGCCAGAACCTGAATGATGAGACCAGAACCTTCCAGACTGCCGAGCACCTAGCCACACAGACGTCAGCAGGGGCCATATCCAGAACTGGGTTGACCCAGGCCATGGCCCACAGGGCAGAAGGAAACACGAACCTAACAGCAATTCCACCTGAAACAGAAGAATTTAAATTAGAATCAAATTCAATTTGGGTTCAATATGATGTCATAACGTCACGATTATGAAAGATGGACTAAGATCAGCGCTCCTTTAGCAAGACTGAAAGTATGTTATTACAGAGAAGAACAAAAGATGCTCGACATGAGCATTAGGAGTGAATAATTAATAACTTAATACTAAGCCTTGAACAATAAAAAAAATATTGCTATCAAAGGTTCTTACTCTAAGCAGCCAGTTTAGAAGAGTGGAGATTTCCAGCAGAACAGGGAGTGGAAAATGGAGAAGTCTGATGGAGCTTCTCTGCACAGGAGTTTCTCTGGAAGCAGGAGAAGGAACCAGTTTTCTAGTCAATGACAGGAACAAAGTTAGAGGTCAGCAGGTTAAGGTTCAGCTTAAAACTACACAGTACAAGGTGCAGCCTGATTTTCACCATTAGAATAAATGAAGTGGTGTTGGCGTGAGGTCCCCAGAGATCTTTATAATCTTCCTTTCGGACGAGCTGATGAGATTCAGCAGCGGGAATTCCCATCCTGCTGGGATTGGAAAACAACTCTGACCTGTACAATCACATTTAAAACATCTGAACATTTGTTTGCAGTCTAAAATATATACAAACACATATAGCGTTTAAGATAAATTGTGATTTCTTTCAATTAAACAAGAAGAAAGTCAATATAACTGGTATGACGCCTGCTGAGAAAATATAAAATATCATAAAAGAACTGCTCTGAAAGGGACAGATAAAAATGGAGGAACCTTACATTTGCACTGATAAAATGTTGTCTTTCTAGTTTTGTTTTGGTTCAAATTAAATGACATATTCAGAACATGCAGAGACACTAAATTATATTTCAGTTCCTGTTTATTTAGACGTCAATAGAATGTTTCTATTTTTGTTCAATTTACCTTTAAAGCTGGAATATTTTAATTTAAAAATGAGATCTTTCATTCATCCCAAAAGAGTTATATAATGTTACACATTTAAGTTTTGCTTTACCTCATGATAACTATAATATGTAAAAGAATAACATGATAGGAATTGTTCTCACATCACACCCTAGTCACAGGCTTCTCAAGGGAGTAAAATCTAACTTTTTGAAGTAAGAAAGGTTCTTATGCTGAAAACGTTGCAATGTAACATGTGTTAGTGTATTATGGCTAATGCTTCAATTTCATCAACGTTAACCACAGTATGAAATAAGGTGTGTGTACCCTGGAGTCCGTGGTGAAGTGATGACTCTCACTGCACAAGCGGGAGCTGGAAGTTGGAGTCCAGCTTTGTGTCCTTAGCCAAAGGTCGAGTCTCTCTGGATCACCTAGAGGAAAACTTCACAAAAAAAATATATAATAGAATAAATAATAATTATACTTGATGAACACATAGGTTTTAGGCACTACGTATTTCTGCTAGTAAAATTATAGCTGTTGATATATTTAGTTTCAATTGGGACTAGTAAGAATATGATCTGGACTAGGATTAATTATATTGTTGCTATGTAAAATAGTTATGACTAGCAGGTGTGGCTGTTGATTAAATGATAAAACGTTTGCCAAGTGGACTCGGGTCTGCTCACTAATAGATGCCATGAACGACGAGGCGCTTTCTTAAATTACTGGTATTTACATGTTTAGTGACAAACCTGAACACGTGTTACAGTTAGCTCTGCTGCTGTTTACTTTGCCCAGATGCAGCCAAAACTTAGACTTTTTTCCGGTATTTTATTAGTTCACAAACTCTGAGGTGTTTTGTAAACAAAGTTTGTGAATGATGCAGCGGACGTCTGACGTGACCCGCAGCAGCGTGAGGAACGGGGCTTTGCGGCTCATCATAACAGACTTTATAGCACCAAAAAAACATATTTCTTACCCTTTTCTTCGGTACCCTGCTCTACTCCAGTCTTAATTTCATAACTAATTATTATCACAGAAGGACCCGCTGGATCCCAGACCCAAAGCAGAGCTCTCACAAGACTAGCAGTAGGTCTGCTCCATAGCGACGCCAGACGACACCGCCGGTCCAGCAGCTGGTCTCTGTATTAGGAGGACTCTGCTGTTCACACACCGACGTGACAAAAAGGAGCTGACCCTCTCAGAGCAGCCATGTTTATTAAAGACGAAATAATCGCTCTCTAGTTTTTAACTGACCAACAAACAGCGTTACAACAAGCACCGTATTAAACCCTAATAAATTTATAATGTCACAGTAAAGAGTATATGTTTATACCAAAGTTTAAACGATGGCTAACTAGCTACTTTGCTAAGCTAAACTAGCTTCAGAGCGTCAGAAGTCGAAAATATAAAAATATAACTTTACTTACCGATAAAAATGGAGCGGAGAGTTCTTGGACCCTCCGTTAGTGCAATCAATGCCACAACAAGCCATTTCTGCCCAAAAATATCAAAATTAACATTCCAACATGACCACACACGGCACAAGAACTGGCCGAACACAGCTAATGTGACGCCCAGTGACTATAAAGTACACCGGGGATGAAGGGCCCTGTGTCCTTCCGGTTTTTCCCCGGAGCAAAAAGGCTAGTTAGCTCCACGGCTCTTCCGACAAGCCAAAAGACTTCCGCATATCCAAAAGACGCACCCCTAATTATTCTCAATTTCAAGCTTTAATTTCATCTAAACAGATGTGGTACAAAACAATTCACCCCCCTCAGAGTTGTCATGGCTGATAACTTGACCGATTAAACCTAAAATGGTTCGTTGTACCAGGCTGTAAGACGTTCTATTTATGCTGTGAAATTGGCATTTTTAACATGGGGGTCAATGAGGATTTGCTCACTTCTGAGACCACCCCCAGTGGATGAGGGGAGAACTGCAACTTTTTATCACTTCCTGGATGTTTCAGGAAATGAGCCGGGGCCTGGGGCCTTGGGTCTAAACCAGTTATTCTGAGAAGAGTATTGGTTTTACTTGGTGATCAGATCCATAGACATTGATAGATCCCTCGTGACCGCTATGGTGACCGTTACCATAGACATGTATATAAACATTATAAACATGTCTATGACCGCTACTGCCAATAGGCGCTGACCAAAGTATATATAGCATAGATATCGTATATATCACTAGATGCCTTAACTGGGAGTCGACAGCGTCCCTACACGGCGGCCATCTTACCTCGGACAGCTTACGTTCTGTTCTCAATGGTAGCAGATGGAAGGTGAGTGAACAACTTAAAGAAAAACACTCTTAACTCGATTAAATATTAACGGATTTACAAGCGGGTTGCATTATTAAAAACCTTATAGCACATAGGCGTGATAGGACATACTTTAACATTTTTAAATTAATGGGCCAAATCCGTCATATTTTACAGCCACATCTCTGGCGTTTATAACAAACCAAACTGTTTGAAATTCGGTTGAAAATTGAGCAAATTAGAGTTATTTAAATAGTACATGCACCATTGACACCAATGTAATGAAAGGGGGCAGCTGTCCAAGGTTCATGGCCGCTGCGTAGGAACGTTCGTCCAATCGACGAAGAGCGCGGGTAAGGCATCTAGTGATATATATGATATCTATGATATGAGACGAGTTGAGGAGCGGTGGCGCCGCCATCTTGGATCGGTCGAGTCCCCCCCCTCTTTGACAGAGGCACTGAAGTGTCAGCACGTTAAATCAACCATAACTCCTTCAGTACTAAATCGATTTTATAAATAACTACCCATTAGTCCCTGAATAAGACTGATGAGCGTTTTTACCAGTAACTACTGCTTAACTACCCATTAGTCCCTGAATAAGACTGATGAGCGTTTTTACCAGTAACTACTAGTTAACTACCCATTAGTCCCTGAATAAGACTGATGAGCGGTTTTACCAGTAACTATTGGTTAACTACCCATTAGTCCCTGCTTCATTACTCATTACCCTCTAAGTCGTTCCCTAGTAACGAAGCACAAAAAAATAATGAGAGTTTGTAGCAGTAACTATTGGTTAACTACCTATTAGTCCCTGCTTCATTACGCATTAACCCCTACGTAGTTCCCTAGTAACTAAGCACTATTTTGCGTACCTTATTGTAAAGTGTTACCCAATTAATATATACACAATATACTTCTTATATATAACAATTTAAATAAATGAGTGTTTCATATACAGTATCAATATAACTCAAAGAGAGGGTGAGAGAGACAACAACTAAAACAAAGTCTGAATGACAATAGCTCGACAAACCATCTGTCAGAACTGACTGCATAGTGATATTCTGGTTCTGTTGTATTTTTGTGTGTAGCTGAATCTATAACGCTCCACCTGTGAGAATAAAACTGTAAGGCTTGTTTTCAATACTCAGACATCAATTCTGATTACAGCCGAACAGCACACGGGGAGAAAGAGAGAGAAAAAAAGAACTAACTGCTTAATGGAGTTAGTTTTATTTGTTTTGTCTTAATTTATCTGTTACTTGTGTTGACAATTTTTTTAAATAGTATTTGAAAGCTTTACATGAGCTAAAACGCCTGGAAGAGGACTGCTTTGTAGAACTTTTATCTGGAGCTCCCCTTCTGCAGTTCAAGAGAGGTGAGTTTAGCCGTGTGGTGCTGCCTTCTCTTCAGAACCACAGACTTAACCAATGAGATCAAGTCTGAGGGCCGTGGCATCCAGCATGACAGCTACACATCTGTGTTTAGTTTGGTTTTTCTGGCATCATCTTGTTCAGGCCAGTCTCATCATCCACATATCACAGCCTCCTGTAAAGGAATAGAAACATATTTATTTAGCATATTTGCATCAGTCATTTCCAAAAGTTGAATTGGACAACATTGGGACTTTTGTATTGGACCTGCCAGTAATAAGGATGAGATGGCCTCAGTGTGTGTGTACCATTTCTGAGCATAATGTAAGGACAGTCCACAAAGTTTCACACATTTGGGCATTTAATTTCCAACAGGCCGAACTCTGGCTGCCCCTCTGGATCATACACAATCCCATCTGGTGTTGAACCCATCCATGGTTCCTCAGGGTGGACCACGAACCCACATGGGTAGTGGTGCCTGTTAGGGATTTTCTGATTGTCCCTTCAACCCCATGGATCGAAAATGTTTGGACGAACAAAGACAAAAGAGTCTGAAAGTTATGTGTCACGCTGCAGCGGGAGAAACAGTGAGCCAGCTCAAGTTACAGAGGAGGCGGGGCAGTCCCGCCCAGGGCTTTGAGATAACACAGAGAACACAAGAGTTTTAAAAGGTTCATAAAAGGTTTAGCTCTGCACACAAATGAGAACAAATAATAATTCTAAAATAATCCTAACATCTCCCCCCTTTTTGTACTAATTTGTGTGCAAAAAAATTTAATAAAAAATGTAACAATGTACGAATGTAATAATAAAATGACAAGTGAAAATAGCATAAATGGTAAAAGTAAAAATTAATGCATAAAAATGTAATAATAAATCTTTAATAATAATAATAATATAAGTGAAAAATAAAAATGTAATAAATGATGATTAAACATTAAAATGTAAAATTACAACTAAAAATGTAATAAATGATAATATAAGTGAAAAGTAAAAATTAAAAATGTAATAAACATTTGTTAAAAACAAATCTCAGGTACTCATTTCCAAGAGAACATCATACAGGTTACTGTAGGAAGAGAACAGTGGGATTTAAACAGCAGCGTCCAGGTCATGTTTATCGTTGGTATGCAGCATTTGTAAACATTTTGTTAATCATTTATTACATGCACAGCAGAATACATGAAACGGACAGACAACAATGAATCAGAATCACAATAAAAAGCATGAGAATCTTTAGCAACTGTTGCCACCACGGTCACAAGGTGAACCAGGAGAAAACGTCATTAGCAGCGGGTCCGGGGGTTGCAGCTTCATCATATTTCTGGAGCGAAGTCTGGTTCTGCAGGGCTTGCACACTCCTCCAGTGGATGTGGTCAGAAGATCCAGCACCAGTCTGTTCTTGAGAACCATTTTCCTTACTTCAGAGAGTTCCTTCACAATTCTGTTAGCCAGTCCTTTGGTGATGTTGATGTGTCTCAGGAATGCATATCGGTTGATTTCCACGTAGGCTTGCATCTCAGTCGTCAGGATGATGTCAGGTAGGGCCACAGGTATTTGAGGCCAGGCAAATAGGTCTGTCTTCCTTCGACAGCCATCTTTTGTGTCGTGATGTCCAGTGGAATGGTGTACTGCCACAAGCCTGTAGCGTGGGATGACGTAGGCATATGTGCACAGACATAGCAGTTGGTGTTGTTAGTCAGGTGTGCAGTGGTGTTCAGAAACTGCCACCAAGAGGTTGTTGCATATGGATGAGGGTAGTCCTTATGGGAGCCTCGGTCTATAAATTTTTTACTTCTTTCCACTCTGGGATTGGCAGATGCACAAAGCAGGTAGATGAGCAGTAGGCACACTGGTGGTATAGTTTAAAGGGACACAAACAGTAACTGGTGGGGTTTGGATCTTCAGTAGCAGTTGGGGTGAGCATTGTACCAGTCAGGGGTCTTGGAGAGGGTAGTTGTTATCTTTTGGTGATGTAGCTCTTGCTCAGAATAGAGGAAAGGATATTCATGGTGATTATGGCAGCCATAGTCGCAAACACCGCTAAGCAACCACCACTTCTGGCGTGGCTCCATCCTTGCGGCTAGGCTACAAAGACCCTGATATGAAAAGAAACTAAACTGGAGAGCAGCCTCTGGAGTCTTCACGAACGTTGAGACGAAGTGGTCACTAAAAGACCACCCCCCCTGTGGAGTTCGACGTTACTGCACCTCCAGGACTCTAATCATTCAGAGCTCTTTGCAACTTATAGCGACTAAGGCGGGTCCAGGAAGGTCTTTCCGCAATCTTCACAGCAGTGAAACCACTTTGGACTTGTCCAGTGCTTTATGTTGATTGCTCTGATGAAGACCCAGTCTCCTGGTTTCACTTGTTGTTGGTTGTCCTGTAAAACAGAAAGAACTGAGGGCAGAACAATTGTATTCACCACATCATGTGAGGCTAATATTTTTTCATGTAGTCTGCTAGTGTGAGTTCCTCCTGAGCTTTCTCAAGGTCTAGTGAGAATAATAGTAGTTTATTCTTTTGCATGTTAGCTACAACTTTGTGATAAGAAGAGATCGGAATGTCTAAAATCTCCGTTTGACGTATTCACCCTTTGCCTTTTCCATTGTTTTGCAAAAAAGAACAAGGTTGAGAATGCATACTGGCTATCTGTGTGGATAATAACTTGTTATCTTTTGCTAGTGTGCAGGCTCTGGTTAAAGCAGTTAATTCTGCTGCTTGTGCAGTGTCAGAAATGACTCGGGTTGGACTGGCTGAACCGGGAGTTCGGTTGTGGCGTGTCAGAATAACCCAGACGCGGAGTGAACTGACGTCAGGAGGAACTGAGCATGCGGCTTTGATCTAGGAACGCGGCACGTCACTCGATGAGTAACGAGGAAGTGCGAGCGTTCCGGCAAAAGAAAAGAGACTGACTTACAGTTAGTAGACAGTTTGTCAGCAGGTCTGGAACGTTGGCTGACGTGGAACCGAGACTGGTCTGGAATGGGGACCGATCTGGATTAGGAAGTGGCTGGTAAGCCTGGTAAACTCTGAACCAATAGTTCGCTGTGAGCGATGGCTGAGTGCGGGAGCGGGCTGAATCACTTCCGTATATAGTCTCGGGGAGATGACGTGGATCTGAGTCGCCGGTGAGGAATGCTGGGAAGTGGAGTTCTGGTGACGGTGGAGCGCCTGGCGGGGTCGCTGGAAGTAGAAGAGGTGGGGGCAGTGGGACCCATGACAGGACCCCCCCCCACTAGGGCCGGCCCCAGACGGCCCAGAGCGACGGGACCAGAAGTCGTCCAGGAGAGACGGGGACAGGAAGGAGCGGGTAGGTTCCCAAGAGCGCTCCTCCGGCCCGTAGCCGACCCAGTCCACCAGATACTGCCAGCCGCGGCCCCGACGGCGAGCGTCCAGAATGCGGCGGACATCGTACACCTGATCCCCCGAGGAACAGCGAGGGGGCGGCACAGGAAGAGGAGGAGGAGCCAGTGGGGAGGAGACCACGGGCTTCAGCTGGGAGACATAGAAAACTGGGTGGATCCGAAGAGTGGACGGCAGGCGAAGGCGGTAGGTGACGGGATTGATGACTCGCAGCACGGGCTAGGAGCCCAAGAAGCGTGGGGTCAGCTTGCGGGAACCCGCCTGGAGCCGGAGGAGAGCCGAGGAGAGCCACACACAATCCCCAGGTTGGAAAGAAGGCCCGGTCCGGTGGCGACGTCGATGCTGGCGGGCGTAAGTGGTGTTGGCCCTGGCGATGGCGGCACGAGCCCGAATCCAGGCAAGGCGGCAGCGGCGGACCAGGGCTTGGTCGGCCGGCACTGTGACTTCCGACTCCTGGTGGGCGAAGAGAGGCAGTTGATAGCCGTTACAGACTTCGAACGGAGACATGCCGGTGGCAGAGGAAACGTGGAGGTTATGGGACATCTCCGCCCAGAGGAGGTACTTGGGCCAGCAGGAGGGCTGGGCGGACACAAAGCATGTGACCCCGGTAGTCTATACAGGGTCGGAGCTCTCCTCCCTTCTTCTTTACAAAGAAGAACCCTGCGGCCCCAGGTGACTTGGAGGGCCGGATGGAACCCTGCTGAAGGGCCTCGGTAATGTAGGAGTCCATGGCTCGGGTCTCTGCTTGGGACAAAGAGTAAAGGCGACCCCGGGGGGGGAGTGGTCCCTGGTTGGAGCTTGATCTCCAGGTCGTACGGGCGATGAGGTGGCAGGGAGTTGGTCGGGCGTTTGGAAAAGGCCTGAGCCAGGTCGTGGTACTGAACAGGAATGAGGGACAGGTCCACGTCCTCCGGGGTCGCTGGGGCCGGACTGAGTGTGAAGGGAACCTGGTGGGCTTGGCAGGCAGGTCCCCATCCCAACACCTTACCGGTGCTCCAGGAGATGTGAGGTTCGTGGCGGCAAAACCAGGAGTGGCCCAGGATGAGCGGGGTCGAGGGTGCTTGAAGTACGAGGAAGCGGAGGCTCTCTGTGTGCCCGTGTACGACCATCTGGAGGTCGGTCGTCCCCTGACGGACCGGGAAGGGTCGTAGAGGGGTCCCGTCCACAGAGGTGACCGGAATCACGTGGGTCAGTGGCAACAGGGTGATGCGAAGCTGCCGGGCCAGGGCAGCATCCATGAAGCAGTCAGAGGCCCCTGTGTCCAGTAGCGCATCCTGGGTCACGGGTCCTTGGGGCAGGTGTAGGGTGACCGGTAACAATGTTCGAGAGGATGGGGACCGAGACATCCCAAGCAGGACTCCTCCCGGGTCTACTTGGGGTCGTCGTTTCCCGGGCGGATAGGGCAGATAAGGCGTCGATGGCCGGGACTGCCGCAGTAAGCGCATAGACCCTCACGGAAACGTCGCTCCTTCTCCTCGGGTCTCAAGTGGCCCAGTTGCATGGGTTCGCTCGTGTGAGCGGGTTCCTGGAGTCGAGGAATCGCTGGGAGCGCAGGAGGGGGCAGATCGGTGGGTCTGCGGCCCAACATGCAGAGATCCAGCTGGAGGGCGAGGTCGACTGCTTTATCCAGGGTAGTAGGCTTCTCCCGTCCCACCATAGCGTTCCGTATACGAGCGGCGAGTCCCTCGAGGTAAACCGCCGTCAGCGCCTCATCCCCCCAGGTTAGCTTGGCTGCAGTGGTACGGAACCGGGAAGTGTACTGGGTCACCGTCTGATTGCCCTGGCGGAGTTGGAGAAGATGGGTTTCAGCAGATGTCTCGCTGCCTGGTGGCACAAACGTCTTCCTTAGCTCCCCCACAAAAGCCTCGTAATCATTGCAGAAGGGAGATTTTATGTTATATAGGGCGGCGGCCCACTCCGAGGCCCTCCCGGTGAGTAGAGAGGTTAGAAGCCCCACCCGGGAGCGAGGGGTGGAGTATTGGCCCGGCTGACACTCGAAGGTCATAGTGAGGGTGGCCAGCAATCCCTCGGGGGATCCATGGATCCCATCCCATTTATCAGGGAGACTGAGCAGCGGCATCACCGGAGAACTAGTGGGGCGTTGCTGCACGGCAGACAGCTGCAGGACCACGGAGTCGAGCTTGGAGGCCAGGTGGTCCATAGAGGCAGCTAGCTGGGACACCTGTGTCTGCAGGCGTCTGAACTCCGCTGGGTCGTATTTGGACTCAGCCATCCTGTCAGANAACAGCTGGAAATTCACAAATTGAGGAAACTATAGGTCATGTTTACATATAATTCCATTCAAGTTGTTACAATAATGTGGTAGAGGAAGTTCTTTAAAAATACATTTCCAAATTGAAACTTCATAAATGCAGAGATCAGTAAAGGAATGAAGATACACAGTAAATTTAGTTCACAGCAAAGATGTTTGCTTCAGTTTAATTTGCAGTTTATAAAACTACAAGAACCCACCATCACACAATTAGTCCAGAGGGGAAAGGAGAGGTATGGGTACATGAAGCTGGGTTTTAGTTTCTGCATCGTTTAGAAACAGTTGTGATTAAAGGTTTTCATATTGGAGAATTTTGTACAACACTACAATGATAAAATAAACTGTGTGTTATTTATCATGATATTGATCAAACATGGTTATTGAGAACCATCCATCCATCCATCCATTTTCTCCCGCTTATCCGGAGTCAGGTCGCGGGGGCAGCAGCTTAAGGAGGGAAGCCCAGACTTCCCTCTCCCCAGCCACTTGGGCCAGCTCCTCCGGGGGAATCCCAAGGCGTTCCCAGGCCAGCCGAGAGACATAATCTCTCCAGCGTGTCCTGGGTCTTCCTTTGGGTCTCCTCCCGGTTGGACGTGTCTGGAAAACCTCACCAGGGAGGCGTCCAGGAGGCATCCTAATCAGATGCCCGAGCCACCTCAACTGGCTCCTCTTGATGTGGAGGAGCAGCGGGTCTACTCCGAGCCCCTCCCGGATGACCGAGCTCCTCACCCTATCTCTAAGGGAGAGCCCAGCCACCCTGCGAAGAAAACTCATTTCGGCCGCTTGTATCCGCGATCTCGTTCTTTCGGTCACTACCCAAAGCTCGTGACCATAGGTGAGGGTAGGAACGTAGATCGACCGGTTATTGAGAACAAAAATATTTAATTAAAAAGGAGATTTAATTAATTATTAAACACTCAAAAGTATCAAAAATAGGTACCGTTAAGTA
>SSNS01000195.1:1029698-1282449 GCA_006937985.1 Aphyosemion australe | reverse complement strand
TGTGCAAAATTGAGCGATTTTAAGCCTTTTCCATTCATTTCAATGGGCTGAAAATTGCAGAAAAAGCTGAATTAATCGGAAACGGTTGAAGATATCAATACCAGGAGATATAGCCGGAAAGAGCTGAATGAGCTGAACGGTTTGATACCAAACTTGCTGAAATAGCTGAAAAACTGTAGAAGGAGATACAGTTCAAAAAACGTACGGAAGCAGAATAATAAGAAGAAGAAGAAGAAGAAGAAGAATAATAAAGAGAAACAGGAAAACAATAGTTTGAATGCATACTGCATTCAAACTAATAAAGAGAAACAGGAAAACAATAGTTTGAATGCATACTGCATTCAAACTAAATATCTCTCTAAATTTGATAACAAGACATTTGTGTCAAGACAGGAAAAGGTTGGTGTTGATGGTGAAATCTGCATTCTGTTTTACAAGAGCTACTGGTCTCATATTAGAGGTTGCTGGCATGTATTTACTGGATCCAATCTGTAAACAGCATGTGCCTCAGCTGTGCTTTTCTAGAGGCTACATTTGATTTTGGTTGTTGAGCGTCATCATTACCACCTCCTAAAGTAAGTGAAAATATATTTTATCACTCTGTAAAATGTCAGGTGTAATTTGTGATGGGTTAGGTTGCTGCAGAAGATTTAAAGGCTTCATCTGCACCAGTTTACGATTCTAATTTACAACCACGCACTTAATTGGTAACATTTATAGATTTTGCAGTGTGCGTTGGGTCAAATGGTGACAGGAGAGATTTAGCATTGTGGCACACATGCAAACAGATTTATAGTGTGCACATATTCACCCTCCCAATTTAGTGTTCATACACACATGCACTTGCACGCACACCTGCACACACACACGCACAGAGTTTTAAAAGGAGCAATCTAAACACAGACACAGCTGACAGATATTCAGACACTGCTCCTACAAAACCACAGCACCAGTTTCTAATGTGTGTTTGTAATTTTACATGAATATGAGCGAACACAAGCAGTGTATGACGCACACACACGCACACACACACACGCACACACACACACACACACACACACACACACACACACACACACATTTACAAACACTAAAAAGACAACTCTATATAGCGGCATGTCACAGTTAAAAAAAATCCCAATAATTCATTTATTTTTGCCTTTTTACACCCATGTGTGTGTGTGTGCGTGCATGTGTGTGCGCTGACATATTGGGTATGTGGGCGAGGTGTTAGCACGAGCAGATATATCATCCCCGTCAGCTCTATCTGCATATGAATGCTCCCAAACGGCAGAATGGAAATAACTCTGGATAAATTGCAAAGTTTCAGAGAAGAAAAGTTCTTGAAGTTTTGGTTGAACAGCTTTCACAGAGACACGCATCCAAACCCTAGGCAGTACTTTTTAAAATGTTTTGTTTAGAGTTTGGTTTTTTTCCTGCAAAAAAATGAATGGAGTGAAAAATATCTTGATAGTAATGAACTGGCAGCTTGTTCATGTACAAAAAGTTGTTTGCAAAAAAAATTTCATAAATTCTCCTCCAGGCAAAGTTTTTCTAATTGCTTTAGTTCCATCCATCCATCCATCCATCCATCCATCCATCCATCCATCCATCCATCCATCCATCCATCCATCCATCCATCCATCCATCCATTTTCTCCCGCTTATCCGGAGTCGGGTCGCGGGGGCAGCAGCCTAAGGAGGGTAGCCCAGACCTCCCTCTCCCCAGCCACTTGGGCCAGCTCCTCCGGGGGAATCCCAAGGCGTTCCCAGGCCAGCCGAGAAACATAGTCTCTCCAGCGTGTCCTGGGTCTTCCTTTGGGTCTCCTCCCGGTTGGACGTGCCTGGAAAACCTCACCAGGGAGGCATCCAGGAGGCATCCTAATCAGATGCCCGAGCCACCTGAACTGGCTCCTCTCGATGTGGAGGAGCAGCGGGTCTACTCCGAGCCCCTCCCGGATGGCCGAGCTTCTCACCCTATCTCTAAGGGAGAGTCCAGCCACCCTGCGAAGAAAACTCATTTCGGCCGCTTGTATCCGCAATCTCGTTCTTTCGGTCACTACCCAAAGCTCGTGACCATAGGTGAGGGTAGGAACGTAGCTCGACCGGTAAATTGAGAGCTTCGCCTTTCGGCTCAGCTCTCTCTTCACCACGACAGACCGGTACACCGCCCGCATCACTGCAGACGCAGCACCAATCCGCCTATCGATCTCACGCTCCACCCTTCCCTCACTCGTGAACAAGACCCCGAGATACTTAAACTCCTCCACTTGGGGCAGGACCTCGTCCCTGACCTGGAGAAGGCATTCTACCCTTTTCCGACTCAAGACCATGGTCTCGGATTTAGAGGAGCTGATTCTCATCCCAGCTGCTTCACACCCGGCTGCGAACTGCTCCAGCGAAAGCCGGAGATCACATTCTGACGAAGCCAACAGGACCACATCATCTGCAAAAAGCAGAGACCTGATCCTTAGGCCACCAAAACGGATCCCCTCACCACCTTGGCTGCACCTAGAAATTCTGTCCATAAAAGTTATGAACAGAATCGGTGACAAAGGGCAGTCTTGGCGGAGTCCAACTCTCACCGGAAACGAGCCCGACTTACTGCCGGCAATGCGGACCAAGCTCTGACACTGGTCGTACAGGGACTTAACAGCCCGTATCAAGGGGCCTGGTACCCCATACTCCCAGAGTACCCCCCACAGGGCCCCCCGAGGGACGCGGTCGAACGCCTTCTCCAAATCCACAAAACACATGTAGATTGGTTGGGCGAACTCCCACGCACCCTCCAGGACCCCCCTAAGGGTATAGAGCTGGTCCAGTGTTCCACGGCCAGGACGAAAACCACATTGCTCCTCCTGAATCCGAGGTTCGACTATCCGACGGACCCTCCTCTCCAGAACCCCTGAATAGACCTTACCAGGGAGGCTCAGGAGTGTGATCCCCCTGTAGTTGGAACACACCCTGCGGTCCCCCTTTTTAAATAGGGGGACCACCACCCCGGTCTACCAGTCCAGTGGAACTGCCCCCGATGTCCACGCGATATTGCAGAGCCGCGTCAGCCAACACAGCCCCACAACATCCAGGGCCTTAAGGAAATCCGGGCGGATCTCATCCACCCCCGGAGCCTTTCCACTGAGGAGTTTTTTGACCACCTCAGTGACCTCGGCTCCAGAGATTGGAGAGCCCAACCCAAAGTCCCCAGACTCTGCTTCCACACTGGAAGACGTGCCGGTGGGATTGAGGAGGTCTTCGAAGTACTCGGCCCACCGATTCACAACGTCCCGAGTCGAGGTCAGCAGCACACCCTCCCCACTGTAAACAGTGTTGGTAGTGCACTGCTTTCCCCTCCTGAGGCGCCGGATGGTGGACCAGAATCTCCTCGAAGCCGTACGGAAGTCTTGTTCCATGGTCTCACCAAACTCCTCCCATGCCCGGGTTTTTGCCTCCGCGACCACCCGAGCCGCATTCCGCTTGGACTGCCGGTACCTATCAGCTGTCTCCGGAGTCCCACAGGCCAAAAAGACCTGATAGGACTCTTTCTTCAGCTTGACAGCATCCCTAACCACTGGTGTCCACCAGCGGGTTCGGGGGTGCCGCCACGACAGGCACCGACCACCCTGCGGCCAAAGCTGCGGTCAGCCGCCTCGACAATGGAGTCACGAAACATGGCCCATTCGGACTCAATGTCCCCTGACTCCCCCGGGACACGTTCGAAGTTCTGTCGGAGGTGGGAATTGAAGCTCCTTCTGACAGGAGACTCTGCCAGACGTTCCCAGCAGACCCTCACAACACGTTTGGGTCTGCCAGGTCTGACCGCCATCTTCCCCCACCATCGAAGCCAACTCACCACCAGGTAGTGGTCAGTTGACAGCTCCGCCCCTCTCTTCACCCAAGTGTCCAAGACATGCGGCCACAGATCAGATAAAACGATAACAAAATCGATCATCGACCTGCGGCCTAAGGTATCCTGGTGCCAAGAGCACATATGGACACCTTTATGCTTGAACATGATGTTCGTTATAGACAATCCATGACGAGCACAGAAGTCTAATAACAAAACACCACTCGGATTCAGATCAGGGGGGCCGTTCCTCCCAACCACACCTCTCCAGGTCTCACTGTCGTTGCCCACGTGAGCATTGAAGTCCCTCAGCAGAACGAGGGAGTCACCCGAAGGAGCGCTTTCCAGTACCCCCTCCAGGGACTCCAAAAAGGGTGGGTAGTCTGAGCTGCAGTTTGGTGCATAAGCACAAACCACAGTCAGGACCCATCCCCCCACCCGAAGACGGAGGGAGGCTACCCTCTCGCTCACCGGGGTAAACCCCAACGTACAGGCACCAAGATGGGGGGCAAGAAGTATGCCCACCCCTGCTCGACGCCTCTCAGTGGGAGCAACTCCAGAGTGGTAGAGAGTCCAACCCCAGAGCCAGAGCCATGCGTTGAGGTGAGTCCAACTATATCTAGTTGGAACCTCTCAACCTCACACACCAACTCCGGCTCTTTCCCCACCAGAGAGGTGACATTCCACGTACCTAGAGCCAGCTTCTGTAGACGAGGATCAGACCGCCAAGGTCCCCGCCTCCGGCTACCACCCTTTCCACATTGCACCCGACCCCTTTGGCCCCTCCCACAGGTGGTGGGCCCATGGGAAGGGGGACCCACGTCTCCTCTTCGGGCTGTGCCCGGACGGGCTCCATGGGTGAAAGCCCGGCCACCAGGCGCTCGCCAGCGTGCCCCAACTCCAGGCCTGGCTCCAGAGGGGGGCCCCGGTGACCCGCGTCCGGGCGAGGGAACATTGGTTCCATTTATTTTATTCATCATAAGGGGTCTTGCTTTAGTTCAACATTATAAATAGAAACATAGTTTTAAATAGAAAACATTGTCTTTTTTCAAAGAATAACCTTGTAAGTTCAGTGATGAATTCTCATTAGCTTAAAAAGCAATTACTGAATGAAGGTTTGGCATGTCCCTCTCAAACACCTGCATTACACCTCCATTCTACTGATCAGAACTTAAAAACTGGACTCAGTTTGGTTTTTCAACAGGTTACGTGTTTTACAGAAGTCATAGAAAATCTGGCATGTCCAAAGTTCTCCCCAAATAAGGCCATGATCAATTAAGCTTGGGGTGCACAGGAGCAAGGGTGATTATTATTATTTAGATTGTAACAGAGACAACAGGGATCAGAAACACTAGACCAACACAAACTGATCCAGACCTTCTGACGCTATTGAGTATTATCTGGGCTCATGGGGACGATGTGATGCAAATGCAGAATTGTTATCATGTTTGGGCTAAATAAGGACTAAATCAAATAAATCACCACTTTAAAACATTTTAGGTTACATTATGTAACATTATCACTGATTGGACCTCATGAAATAATTGTCATTCATTATTTTGAAATTCTCTTTGGACCAGCCTGACATACCCACCATGATGATTGGCATACAAGTGGACAGCTCATCTTCACCTGTTTTCAGCTGTAACTAAAGTGGAGCCATAATGTTCCATTTTTTAATGCTGCCATGTTGTTTCTCAACCAGAGTCTGATCATGTTTTAAGCATCTAATAATAACAACTAAACATTTATGGAAAAATAAACATGGGAACATATCACAGCAAAATATTTTAGTCAGGAAAATGTCCCATTTGTTTCAGCGGAGGAGGCTAAAAACACATACTGCAGCCATCCACTAGAGGGAGTTTTGCTTCACTTTCATTAATACATTACAACACAATTTTAAAAAATGAGTTTATAGTGGTGATACAAAATGAACATCTATTTCTATAAAAGTGCTTGTTTGTATGAAATCTGCCAAACATGCTAAATTTCATGCAACACTGCTACAACTGCCCTGCCCAAGATGGCCGCCCTTTTCAAGTTACAATCATGATCCTGACTTAAAAAGTCAAACAATCTTTGGTGTAATGAATAAAAGTGCAATTAAGAAAGTTGAAAAACAATTATTTAGTTTGATTTACACCCAAACTATAATTATGGGATGCTAGTTGTTTATCAGGTCCAGGTCTGTATAATGATTTAATTATCTTTCATTTATTTTGTTTATTTATGATCCTTTTTTAAATTGCATGACTTTACCCTTTTATTTAAAACCGTTTTAGTTAAATCTTTGGTGTTTTCTGAGTTTAATGATCATTTTATGACTATGATTTCTTGTGTTGATCATTGTGATTTTTTTTTATTCACTTATACTAGCCTGGTGATTTTTTTCTCATTTATTTTTTTAAATTGATTGATCTATGAAAACTGAAGAGCTGTCACTGCTGACTGTGACATCTACACAATGATTGTCTGCAATCATTTATGTGCATTTATAAAATAAAAAAACGATGACCCTGTGTGACCCCTAAAACGACGTGTTGTGCTCAGATCAGTTGCTTCAAATTAGAATCATTATTTTGTCAAATATAATAATGCTTTCAAGCAAAAACAAGTTGTTTTAATGGCTGCACATGAGAATGGTTCTAAATACTGAGAGGGAAAAATAGTAAACAGAGATGTGTTCTTTAGAGGGAGGAGGAGGAGTGTGTGAAGTGTGTGTGTGTGTGTGTGTGTGTGTGTGTGAGGAGCAGCAGTTTTAGTCCAGGCCTGTCACTCAAACATATAAAGCCCTTCAGAGCCTCACGTCTGTCTGCGCGCCTCCCACAATCCCCTGCAATACCATTACAGCTGCTCCCATAATAATAGCTTGACCTGACCCACCCACACACACACACACAAACGCTCATCCACGCAATCACGCACACACACACGTAATGATCCAGACACTCACAAACGGGCAAAATCAGACATGTTCACACACATCGAAAAGAAAAGCATACAAGTAAACACACACAGGTCTATCACCACAGCAGGACAATCTAAAGCCAGGGTGACAGGGGGGAGGAAGGAGGGAGAGACAGTTCCCACCGTTTGAGCTGATGTTCAATTTCAGCTCACAGTCAATCTGATGGCTGCTCCTTTTCTCTGGACACATTTTACCAGAACAGGCTTTAGCCTCGATAGACCTTTTTATAAATGTCTGCAGGTCATACTGCAAGTGTGTGTGTGTTAGAGAGAGAGAGAGAGAGAGAGAGAGAGAGAGAGAGAGAGAGAGAGAGAGAGAGAGAGAGAGAGAGAGAGAGAGAGAGAGAGAGAGAGAGAGAGAAAGAGAGAGAGAGTGAGAGAGAGAGAGAGAGAGAGAGAGAGAGAGAGAGAGAGAGAGAGACAGAGAGAGAGAGGGAGAGAGAGAGAGAGAGAAGGAAGGAATAGAGTGAGTGTATTTGGCATTTTTAAAAATGACGCCTCAAAATAAGTTGCACTTTTGCAAAAGCTAGGGGAGATCTACACACACACACACACACACACACACACACACACACACACACACACACACACACACACACACATACACACACACACTAAAGCAATCTATTTTGTGAACTGTATGAATATGGTAATGCGTGTGTGGGTTATGGCCTCCATTCATTGCAGTGAAGTAACAATGGCATATATCAGCCAACATGGCTTGTAGCACTATGACACACACACACACACACACACACACACACACACACACACACACACACACACACACACACACACACACACACACACACACACACACACGGACAAACACACACGCCAGAGATACATAAATGGTGTTGACCACAATCTGCCCTCTGTCTAATGCTACCAAACAGACTGAAGTGTGTTCACTCTCACATGAAAAAACACACACGTGTACACGCATAAACACACATGCACACACACACCTGTGTGTGTTTAGCTCTGCTTTTCAAGCAAAACAGAAAACTGTCAATTAAAGATCAAAACAAATAAAATGTTGAAACCAAGTCCATCGCCTCTATTTGTGATCTGAACCCTCTCCTATCAGGAATAGAAATGTTTTAAAAAGGTGTTTGGCTGGTTTAGAGCCCACCGAATTAAAAATGTGCTTCGTTCTTTCACCATTTTCTGATGTTTCTTTTCTGTGAGATTAATGATGATCTGTTGACTCAAGCACTCTGCTGGCTGAGGGTGGTGAGGAAGTGCCCATTTTGTCTGTCAAAAGCTACAGAAAGGGGAAGCACGTGATTGGTCGGCCCGCCACTTCCTTTGAATTAGTCATTAATACCGCCATTGCCTCTCAAACATAAATGTAGATATCCAGCAGAGACGGAGCAGATCAAACATCTCACAGAAGAATTCCAACAATATGAAAGTGTATCCACCTGTGACGGAGCACAGAGATACATACTTAACTTTTGATTCATGGGTCTGAAATACATGCCCACAACATAAACACAAATAAACAGTAGTAAATGCACTGTTGTTGTCCCCTCAGTAAAAAAGAGCGCTCTGCCCTCTATTGTCCTGGTGAGGCATTGCTTTGCACCAGTGTCCGGGCAGCCAGAGGGTGTGACATTAACCAGAACATTGATCATATTTGCACCACGGCAATGATTTGGATGTTTTTATCGGTTCTTTTAAAGGGACACTAGTCAGTTTTGGCTTGTTTTTAGCACCCCCTAGTGTTCGTTGGCAAGAGCAAAAGTAAAACTTATCTCCTCACTGTGTGTTCATCTTTTTAACGCCTTAATCTAACTGCTGAAATAGGTCAAGCTGAATTGTGATTGTCCAACAGACCGGACCGGCAACTTTGAAGCTGCAAGTGGAATATTTTGGCCACAGGGGGCAACAGGGGCTGGGTGGCCTTTCATTAATCCTGTAAAGGATCATTTTAGCGCATACTGGCTCAAGAAAATGATTTTAAAATGTGAAAAAGTTGCAAAGTGTCCCTTTAACCAAATCTTTTGAAATAGTACCCTTGTAACTGTTTTTCCAAGTTACAGAAACTAACCTAGATCAGTAGCAAGAGCCAGATTCTTAAAGAGGAGACCCATAGTTAACCATATTTGTGTTACTCTATGCTAGAAGGCTACTCAGGGGGAAACTTTACGGAGGAAGCAGGGTAAAACACAACAGATGAATGCGGGTAGAGTCTAGGCATGTCTCATCACCAGCTTAAATAAAATCCTTTGTAGCTCCTGTACCGGGTCAGACTTGTCAGGTCTAGAGACTTTTGGACCCCAGAGCTGGTCTTGAGTGATTTTCGGTTCTGGGCATGATTCCACAAGGGTCACAAGGAGCTGGTGGGTACACTGTGAACAGGTCACCGTTCCATGATAGGGATACATTCACACAAACACCCATTAAAACTCTCACCTAAGTTCAATTTAGAATAAGCCATTTGACCTAAGATAAGGCCACATCCGGCCCGCCGAACCTTTCCACCTGGCCCCCATTGCCATTTTAAGCGTAACTGGCAAAATGTTTGGCCTTCGGCCCGACAATGTCGGGGTCTTGGCAAAATGTCGGGCCAATACATCTTGCCACGTACCTGACAATTTGCCAATAACCCGACATTGTCCGTAAAATGGCAACCCCAATTAGGGACTTTGAAGTTTAGCAGCAAAATTCATGTCCCAAATATCAATAAATATCGTCAAGCTGTACCTCTAAAGACATTGCAGAATCTTTTTTACATTCTCCAAACAACTAAAACTACAACCAAACTGAAAATCCTGCTTCGTGTGTGAGGGTTTTAGTCACATTTCTGTCTCTAACGCTGCTAAAAATCAAATTTTACACACATTCTATCCACCCACTATGAATTGTTGTTCTTCACTTTATCAAACTCAAACTTTGTACAGCTAATGTCAAGATTTAAAATCAATCAAAATGAGACCAAACGTAACCAAATTGACCTTGTGGTTACAGACATATGCTCATTAAAGTGTGTGTGTCATTTTCTAGCAGCTTTTTCAAAAATAGGCTGTGGGCCAATCAGGAAAGAGAAAACGCATTTTCTACTTTGTTTCTAAATTAAATTAAACAAACAGATAAACAGCCTTTAATCACAAATGATTACAAGTCATAGCTCTCATTCATTTTTTAAATTTAGTCTGCAGCAGTTCTTAGAATGTCTGTTTTTGCACTTTCCACCATCTTGGTGCATAACTGTGGTGTTTTGACAAAAACTGCCCACAGGAAGAGAGCAACACATGTACAAGTACAATATTTACCTGGTTGATAGGCAGAGCCACTAAACTAAACGCTGAAACAAAAACATAAATTTGGATGGAAAATTGATATGTTAAATTACTAAAAAATTATGATACAGTAATTGAACTTTATTTTAGAAGAGCATCTGGCCCTCACGGTGTCTGCTGGAAAAAACTCTGGCCCTTGAACAAATTTAATTGAGGACCCCTGATATAGGCTATGCAGAGTGGTACACTTCTTTTAGATGACCGATAACCTGTCTAGACTCTCCCGTCTTTAAGAAGCACTACCATTTATGGTAAACTGTTAAACTTTATTTCATCCGTGGAAAAGCTTTTGTTATGGGGCTGCTGTGGACTTCTCTGCTCTGGAACCAAACGGTCAGAGCGCCCTGGAACAGAGTGTGCTATCTCAAAGAGGAAGGAAAATGTGATTTGATTGGTCATGGTAGCGCACCGTTTCCAGCTGAGTTATAGTCCTGCCACGGGCCTCCTGACAGTAAAAATTCATGGTTAACAAAAAAGGGTCACTGTATTATTTGTGTGGTGTGAAATGTCCTTAAGTTTGATTGCTTGTTAATCAGGTCATGAAACAGTAGACCCATGAGCGAGCGGACAAATGAATCGACAATGACGAAGGGGAAGGAGGAAGAACGAGCTGTAGGAGGAAATGTAGAAAATGAGGGAGTCTTTTTTTTTATGAAGTACTTAATGAAAAGTAATGAGTCCCATTTCCCTGAGGAGCAGAACACATTGGCCTTCCTATTAGCCGTAATAACTCTTGTAGAGGTATATATGGATAAATGAAAGGCTAGAAAGAAGGAGGCAAAGTGGGAAGAGGGTGAAACAAAGGAGGCACCTGTGGATGAACGCAAAAGGACAGACGATGTGAACGTAGCTAATGATTTTGTATCAAGTTCCTCTGGCTGAATAATGATAGTGTGTATAGAGGTTGAGGGGGAGCGTGGGGTGTGTAAAAATAATGTTTGGAGCATTTGCAACATTAATAAGTCACTGTCAAATTAAATGTGGTGCCTTGGTATAATTACACTAATGAAAGAGATTATAGTGGAAGTGACTGATGATCCATCTGACATTAGAGGTTATGTTGGAGTCTCAGAAAACAGCAACCATATCTGCCTGTTTTCTAAACCTTATGGGGAACGTTACACGCTGTCTATCTCTATGGCCGCCCTTCAAATGCTTCACCTGAGCAGGAAAACACCTCTTTTCTTCTGGTGCATATAAATCTACTTGTCCTCCAGCTGATTATGTTATAGATGAGAATGCAAGGCAGGAAGAATCATGAAAAAGGGAAAGAAACATTATGTCTTTTATGCCTTCTGTTTATTTCCCCTCCAGAATGAATATCTTCCTCAAGCAGAAGAGCTTGAAGATCATGGTCACTTAGAAAGTTTTTAAAAAAGCAATCGATCACTCTGGGTTCGCATATGCATGCTGCACATGAAAGTGTTCATCAACCCCCATCGCCTGCATTAGCTGCAGAAACAGAAGGAATATGAGTGAGTAAGAAAAAGCCAATATCCTCACAGGGAAAATTAGCATTCATGGTCATGGTCTACCTTAGATTGGCTGTGTTGATTTTGCAGCTAGTAGAAGCTAACCATTAGCATTAGCAACTCCACTACGTTGGAACATGTTCTGGCTTGTGTTGTTTGTGGAGATAACACATGAGCGCTGCAGAGCGGTGGAAGAGTCATGTTGCTGTTAGCCAATCAGAAGTAAGATGTTTGTATATTATAATATGCTCGAATTAGAAAAGCCAGCATTCATGGACTCACCCATCTTGACTCACAACAGAGAAGGCTGTGTTTATTTAGCATCCAGGAGAGAGCAGAGTGCATCTAAGCCAGTAAAAGCTAACTGTTAGCATTAGCAACTCCACAACATGGCAGAACTCCTCCAGGCTTGTGTTATTTGTGGAGATAAAACTTCAACGTTGCAGAGCAAACAGAATCAGTGGTAGAGTCGTGTTGCTGTTAGCCATTAAGAGGCAAGATGTTCAAATAGCAAGAAATCAGAATCCAAAACCTGTTGTCCTGCTCCCTTCTCCTCCGGCTAACTTCTACTTCTTGAAACAGGAGCGCCAGAGCTTCTTTTGCACAGAGATCAACTCACAAGGCATTCATTTATACTAGAGAACACTGCACATGTACTGAAAAAGGGAGTGATCTTGGTCTTTAAGTATTGTGGTATCTTTGTTTACAAGTGATGGTTGTATACAGTCAATATTGGACCTAAGCGGATGTTCTAGTCTGTTATAGTTATGCTTAAAGGCAAAGCAGTCAGTTCACCTGCATTCCAACTGGGAGCTTGACCAGAACAAGATCCAGAGTTTCCTCTGTAAGGTGGTCCAGCTCAGCCTTAGAGATAAGGGGAGGAACTCTGTTATTCAGGGGGAGCTCATAAGAGCTGCTCCTCCTCCTCCTCCTCCTCCTCCTCAGTGAAAGAAGCCTTTTGAGGTGGTTTGGTTGTATTAGTGAGATGCCTCTTAGTCACCTTTCTGTGGAGGTTTTCTGGGCTTATCCCACTGGGAGGAGAAGCTGGGGTAGACCCATAACTCACAGAAGGGATTATATATCCTCTCTGGCCTGGAATCACCTAGGAGAAGTGTTTCTGGGAGGAGGGATGTCTTGGTTTGATAAGTGGAGGAAGATGGACCGATGGATTGTGTTTTTTACAAAGATGCAAAAAAAAAAAAAACAAAACAAAAAAAAACACACAGGCAGAAACAAGATGCCCAGAAGACGACAAAACTCTGAAAGGTCAGCTGGAATGTAAGCGAACCAAACAAATCAGACAATGCATGGCAGGATGTGTACACCTCTACCAGACCAGACCAAGACACAAAACAATGGCTTTTCTTTCAAATCTGACTAAATATTGAAAACACTAAACTGGAAATGAAAAGAAAAAGCTGTGGTGATGTTTTTGTGTGCAGAATCGTGGTAATGATCTATTATCCTTGAAAACGTAAGTCATCTTTATCCGCTTAATGTGTTGTAAACATTTACTTCACACTTTTAAACACATTTGTCGTTGCTTTATCGGTTTAAAGGAAATGCTTTGGCTTCACTGATCATTAAAACCTAATCTAATCTTAGCTGGCCGGTGAAGGCTCATGATAAAAAAAAGATGATGTATCTTGTGTTTATTCACATAATTAGGTTTTTATTACTAGATTATCTTACTTGACGTTTCTCTCAGGGGTAATGAAGTGTCTCCAGTGGCATTACTGAGATCAGCTGTAGTGTTACAGATGATTGTATTTAATTAAGGAGGTAAGGACAGACTGATTGTATAAACTCTTAAAAATATGGTCAGTTATAGGCATTATAGGCTTTCTAAATGGTCCTTATAAATTCTTACTCCAAGTAAGAACAACATGAGCGGAACCATCAGTAATGTCAGTACACGGATCGGTCCAGATGACGTGGCTTAATGGTGAATTGGTTGAATGCATAACAAACACTCAACAATGAAAAATCCAAAGAAAATTCAATAATATTGACATGTCCTGAATTTTATTATTGTTAGCTTTTTAATTATAGAAGAAATTGAAATGATCTCAGCAGAGCAGACAGTTTATTGCGGATTAGGGCAAGCATTAGTGTAAGGGGCTGAGGTATTGTTTTGCTTGTAAAAATACAATATTTTGTATTGAAAATGTGAATTATTAAGATAAATTGCAGATGTCCTCCTAATTTAACTGGATTGCAGTCCCAGAAGCGACTCGCCATGCTGCTAAAGATAGGATTGGGTTTTATTTTTGCCGTGAGCCACTTCTGGGATGCGTGAATTTCAGTTAACATAAGGGTTGACAGGAAATCACACACAGTTTCAGTGTAAAACATCTGGTAATTTTCAAAATAAAAGTCTATTGCAGCAATGCGATTTCATATCTATGTAGATTATGTCAATACGTGTGACCTCACAGCATCCAGCATCCTTTGAGAAGTGCAGTGGTGGGTTTTTCATGGCTTTAATCCTGGCAGTGGAGAGGAACAACATTATATATGACAGTGTTTGTTTCGGAATTGCTCTGAAGGTCTTTAAAGGTAATTTTCTTTCAGGTTTTGGGGTGATGGTTTATTCCACTAAGGCGAGTCCCCGGTTGCTGTGAACAAATGAGTGTTGGGCATGAGCAGAGGGGATGGGTACCCCGTCTATCAGATAATGAAGTGTTTTTACCTCAGGTCAAAATAAACTAAAGGTCTATGAATTAGGATTTCAGAACTATGCAGGTAAAAATATCAGATTATAGTCAATAACTTTCCTTTGAGATAAAAAATAACGTCGTATATCGTTGGATCACCTCTACAGCGGCTAATTGTTGGCAATGTTCCACCAGTAAAAGACGCATATTAAAATAAGTCTGAACTAGAAATCCTTCAAGCTGTAAAAGCTGCCGTCCTTTATCAAACAACTTCTTTGTGTTGTTCTCTTTTTTACATACACACACCTTCCTGCTCTATCCATTTGTCATTATGTCGATGGAGCGTGCTGCACAGTCACTCCTGGATTCGTCAGTTCACACACACACACACGCGCGCACACACACACACACACACACACACACACACACACACGGCCCCCTTTGCGTTTCTCCTGCCTGTCATTAATAAAAGGGAGAAGCTGCACACCTGTTCAGTGACAACACCCTGCAGAGAAGGGGTGAGGTGGGTAAGTGTCACTAGGGTTGTATTTATTTATTTATTTATTTAGTGTATAGGAAGAGGCATAATTTCATGAAAACAACATTGAACTTTTCTTGTTTTTGGTGGATTTCTCTTTGTCTTTAGAGAAAAAAATGAGGATTTATGGACAGTGTTGCCTTAAGACCACCGTCACGCTATTAAAAATGCAAATCAGAAAGAAAATAGATGTTCTATGAAGGGTCTTGGGGTCACATTAGGAATATGTGTGATATTGGGTTTGAGCATCCACAAAACAGCCACAGAAAATTTGTGCTGGTTTCCGGTTGTAGAAGCACCATTTAAGGGTTGTAGTTGAAGCCCTCTGCAAACATCAAGGATGTCGCTCTGCTGGCTTAGACCAAAGCCTAATTTATACTTCTCCATCTGCGTCAGTGCAGAGGCACACAACGCCATTATCCGTCATTGCAAGGGCTCTCCAACAATCTTGCAAGGAGGGACAGAGTAGAATCCACTTTTCTAAATATCCATGGAACGCGATGGAGACTGCAAGCCTGTGATTGGTCAGGACGCAGCTTCCTTTAACTTCATCAACAGCACCGCCATTCTGCCTCAAAAAACCCCCCAAAAAACAAGAACCAAACATGTCTAGCTACAGACATGGAGCAGATTGAAGAATGTCTCACGGAAAAAGTCTGATGATATAAACGTTAATACTGTGACTGAAGGAGTACAAAGATACGCCGCAAACTTTTAATTCGTGGCAGGAAATTATGGCAGGATACCCCAGAAAAACGCTACGCCCTCTGCTGTCCAGATGGAGAATTTCTTCACAACACTGAAAGACCAATGGAGAAGTGTAAAAGGAAAATATCTCAGTCAATGTGTGTGTGAGTGCAAACTTGCTGACGGAGACGTATAAACTAGGCTCTAAAGTCCCAAGTCATCATCACACACATCTCCGCATTTGACCCATCTCCATGGTGGGGAGCGGTCGGGAACTATTTGGTGGTTTAACCCTCCAATCCAACCCCTTAATGCTGAGTGTCAAGCGAGGAGACATTGAGTCCCATTTTTTTGAAGTCTTTGGTATGACCCGACCGGGATTCAAACCCCGATCTCCCAGTCCCGGGGCGGACACTCTACCACTAGGCCACCGGAGCTGGACCGGCCATGCTGGGCTGTTACCTCAGCCTACATCAGAATATGGAAATAAAAAGATTTTTAAAAATAGTGAAATTTTCAGCTTCCCATCAAATGGTCCCGGGTTCAAATCCCAGACGAGCCCCCATTTATGTTACTTCCCTGAAAGTGGAAGTCGTTGTGAGAGTGTGAGATGGTAGAAATGAAACTGTGCTTAATTAACAAAATGAAAAGATAAAGTCTCAGTTCTTACTGGAATAAATACTAAAGGAGGAAACAAAATGTTTTCTCTGAGAAAAAACAAAATACTGTAAACGTAATGGGCAAATGACTAAACGGGTTTAACTCAAAACACCTGAGGAGTTAGGCCTCAGGGAGATACCGAAACGAGTGACCAGTTAAAACCGAAAAGACTAATTAAACCAAAGTTTTACCAAAGATCACCATACTACTAAAAACCCTATAACTATACAAAATGAATACCCAACGGCTATTTTACAAAAACAACTTAAATCCGAGCTAAATGGCGGCTGTCACTCTAAGTTACTCTCAAAGTTCTAGATTCAATGTCAAAACCGTCCAAATAGCGAGATCACGGAGATCGTGGAGAGAGAAACAGACTTCCGCTCTGTTTGCCTCTCCCTGGCCTCAGTCAGCACGGGCGCTGTCCATCGTTCTGGAATTCAGAGCAGGGAGCAGCGCTGGCCGTGGTACCGGGCCTGGAAACCAGCAACCGTAACAATGCTTTACTCAGGAAAACTATTTTTATATTGAAACAGAAGAAAGAAGTACAAAAGTTAGTACGAAGGGCCACCAGGGATATTAATCAGAGTTAGCTTACATACACGCATATGAAATTAAATTCTTCCACGTACAACACTGAAAACCTTGCACAAAGATAGTGAAAAACTTTCACACAGACATGAAATTCTCTCATACACATGTGGAAACCAGAGTTTTCACACGTTTATATAAAAAATTCTCACTAGTTGTTCACCAGTTTCTATAAATAGTTTTCACTACTTTGAAGGAGAGCTTTTCACTAATCCTTGTGCAAAGTTTTCAGATTCATATAAAGTTAATTCTGATTATGTCCCTGATGGCCCCTCATGAGTTAGATACACATCAATCAGACATTTTTATCCATTATCTGCGTAAATAGAGCAATGGGCTGTCACTAAATTACAAAAAAGCACAAGTTTTCAGCTCTAATCATACAAACTTGGTACATCTGACATTATTGTGACAACATTTACACATGGTCTGGCCATGTGGGAGCATGTGACTTGATTACAGCAGTCGTGCTGCTTTTCTTGTTGGAATTTAGTCACAAAGTGATTAAACTACTGTATGTTCTAAGTTGGTAACACATTCTCACTATATTTTCAACTAGTTGATAGTTCCCCTCTGACCAGATAAGTGACTGCACTGCTCACCTACTTTGGTTCAACGATGCCAGCTCCATTAACAAAACACCATCACAGGAAGTGGACGGCTTGATTGGTGTGTTCTGATTCCTGATTGGCCCGAGGCTGCTTGGAGAGGAGCTGTTATTTGGGAATACACAGTGGAAGGCTTACTCTGAGGTAATACTACTACTACTACTACTACTACTACTACTACTATTACTGCTACTACTAATAATAATAATTATAATAATTCTGGGACTGCAAAGCGCTTTACAACACAATCATTCCCACACTAGCTCCCACCATAGCTACAGCTGCCCTGGGGGACACTAACAGAAGCGAGTTGCTACACAATCAGTCAATGGTCATGCGGTGTGTGGTGTGTTAAGATTGTCTTAGTTCACACAAACACTTAACGGCACATAACAAAGGTTGCAATGCTATAAAAGTAGCAAAACCACTTAAAAAGCTTCTAAACACACGCTTAAAGAATCCTTTCACCTCTGCTTCCCCTCATCTTCTCTGATTCTGTCACTCCACCCTTCTCCATCATCTCTGTGTATCTCTTCTCTCCTTCCTTGCTTTCTCTCTCTCTGACTTCACTGGTCCGTCTGTTGAATATTTTAAATGTACCACAGTGGAATTGACTAGTTTGATGGTAAAACTGCTGAACAGCAGCAGAAAAACACTTGAAGGAAATCCTAAACTGATGTGAATTTACCGCTCATGTCAACTGTCCATGCCATTTAATGCAAGCCTTAACCGGATCAGAGGAAAGAGGTGGCAAACTGTTGGGAGAACGCTCTGAGTCAACTAATGGAGACTACTGGGACAGGCCTGGTTTCATGCATATTTAATTTATCCAGTTGTACCGATTTCAAATTAGCCTTTGCTTTACCTTAGAATGCAAGTTTTACTGCTGTTAATTCATTTGGATCAACGCCTGGAGTAAAGCATGTTCCTGATTCTTTTGGTCTGTGGCTGTAAAGATTAGTGAAAAATACTGACACAATTTGCATTCTTGAATGCTTTCCATCAGTAACATTGCCAGTGTTTCCCAGGGAGAGCCTTGGTCCTGCTCTAGTCTACTTTAAATAAATAAAACCAATTTATGTTTGCCTTTCCACAGTGGGCGATTATGTAATCTCTTCATTTGTCTGTTGGTAAAATATTTTACAAACCACTAAACTAATTTTAAAGAAATCTCAAATTTTTATCGGGTTTACGTCTACGGCTGATTGGCTTCTAAGTCAATCCAGTTCAAAATGGCTGCCACAGTAAATCGACCCAAGCAAACACAGGAATGACTTCAACTTAGGCCCAATCCCAATACTCGCACTGCGCCCTACACCCTTCTGTGAAGTGCACTTAGAGGAAGTGTAGTAAGGCTTCGAGTGCGTAGTACACAAGTGTGCAAATATGCCAAATTAGGACAGTGAGCATTGCGTCATCGACCACGACGCATGCTGGGATGCCGGTCGCTGTTTGTGCTTTTTTACAAAACTTTAATAACAGCTTTCAAACAAACAAACAAATAATTATTTGACTAAATTTAAATTAATTGCTGTCCATTTTTATATCTTAGTCTAAAACATTCAGAGCATGAATAAATATCATTAATCGTTTTAAAATTAACTTTTTTCACCTGAAAATACATGTTTTCAGAAAAGGCACTTGAGTCATTGCTCCGCCTTCTCAAAATTCCCACACAGCAATGGATTGTGGGTAATACACTTGCCTGAAGTCTGCATCTGTGCGGACTTGGGCGAAGTGCGGATTAAGGGTGCAAAATGGGTGTGGTCAACTTCCACACTTGAGAATCAGGACACCCTACGCACTCGCACCCCTGGCCGGGAACGCGCAATTGAAGGGCGCAAGGGTGGAATTGCAAGTATTGGGATTGGGACAATTTAACAGATATTGAGCTCAAAGTAGGTGTGGTCATGCATAAACATTGTTCACGAGTTAATCTTGCAATATGATGTGAGATTTCACTAATATGGCCATAACCTCATCATTTCTCCACAGAAGATGATATTAGTTGTAAATAAACTCTTGGAGGAATATCCTTATTTCTTTAAATTTGACTTTGATTTGATTTATTAATTTTCACAATTAAAAACAACAATACATAATATATAAATACATGTTCACAAATGTGATGGAGAATTGCCAAAACCCCTCTTATCAAGCAGCAATCTCCAAATAAACTTCAACATTAAACGATTTAGAAATAAAAAAAAAAACTTATTTTTAAATTACTTTAAAAATATAGTATTTTTTTCCTTCCCTCTTTCCTTCCTGTCTAGGAAAAATAACATCAAAATTTACAAATTTAAAATTTTAGTCCATATGGGAAATTGAAACTTTTCAGCAGCATGTTTTTAAATAGATTTTTGTAAAACTCTCTAAGTGATGTGGGAAGACTGTTCCATAATTTTGACCCTCTGTAGAGAACACTAAACTGAGTCTGGGTTGTACAGGAGTAAGGTGTCCTAATGGGTCGACAGCTATGGGCTGGATACGAATGAAATTTGGTATTAGAATAAAAAATATTATGAAGTTGTTGAGGAAGTAACTTTTTAACAGAGCTGTAAACAAAGAAATCAGAAGCTGAAAGTTACATTAATAGCCTACTGCCTTTATATATTTACCTGTATTAGTTCCTCCTATTCTCTAAGTGTATGTGCTGCCTTAACGAGTGACTTTCTCCACTGTGGGATCAATAAAGTCTTTTCTATTCTCTCCTAAACACTGAGAATACTCACCAGAGCAAAGAGAGGTTGAGAAAAGTGCCTAAAATTTACACAAAATATTATTTGTAAAGCTCGTTTTTGAAAGCAAAAAAATGGATTCCAGTTTAGTTGAATGGGTGCTAGCCCAAACAGCATTACAGTAATTGACATATTGATACAGCAGAATAGTACAACATAATTGCCACCTTTTTATTAATCAGGTGCCAGGGTTCACCTACAATTTTGGCTATTTTTGTACTTACTCCTGGATTTATAACTATGTGGGGTTTGCAGAATAAAGATTCATCCACTAGATCACCAAGAAAACAAGCAGATCTGACTTCATTAAAGAAGATTTTGTCAATTTGGATTTTCATTGAAGATTTAAATGGGTTGGATTTATTACCAAAAATATACAACTTGTTTTATTATGTTGAGTAACAGTTTGCTGGACTTGAACCAAGTAGATAAGTTCTTCATTAACTTCCTTTAGAAAAGCAACATGATCTTTACGGGAGTGAAACACGCTGGTATCATCTGCAAAGATGATTTTAGAAAGTTTATGTGAAACATTAGAGTGATCGTTAATGTATGGTAGAAATAAAAAGGGTCCCAGAATGGAGCCTTGAGGTAAACCGCACTATACAGGTAAGAGAGGGGATTTTAATCCATTATAGTTAACAGACTGATACATATCCATCATGCCAAAATGCTGTTGCTACAGCTTTAGGAGATATGCTGAGGTGGCATAAAGCATAACTGGATGGTTACATCCTACACTAAAGTCATTAAAGTATCTTTTGCAACAAAGAAAAATAATTTGAGGAATCACAACAGAATAATTGTCACTATTCCTATAAAGGTCACAGTGAAGAATGCAGCTTTTCTTCTATGGACAAGAAAGTGATGAATAGTTAATGAAAGATGGAAGGCAACTAGAGAAGAAATACAGAGGAACAATTGGTACTTAAGCAAGGCCACTGTGTGTGTGTGTGTGTGTGTGTGTGTGTGTGTGTGTGTGTGTGTGTGTGTGTGTGTGTGTGTGTGTGTGTGTGTGTGTGTGTGTGTGTGTGTGTGTGTGTGTGTGCATGTTCAAGCACAGATTCTGACAACACACACACTGAAGTGTTGTTCTTTAAAGGTTAAGATTCAGGTTAAATGTCAACAGGAGCAGAAAAGCAGTAAATATATCAGATACAAGAACTCCATCAGAAATAAGATAAAAAAAAAAAATCAGTTTACAAGCACCAAAAAATCGAATTTGGCAGGCGTTAGCCAACTGTGTGGGATTACTGTGCTGATATGAATTTGCCAGTTCTTCTAAAGTCTGCACGGGAAGGGGACGCTGCCCCCTAACCTGGCATCCTCGACTGTGTCCGGTCACCTTGATCACCTGCCGCTACGCCCACAAATAAACACATCGCTGACACCAGTTACATCTGGAGTTTCACATCCCTCTGACTTTAAAGTACTTCCACTTTGAGTTTGATTTTTACAGTTTTACAATTCTTTACGCTGACAAAGAGACTGTAGCATTTACATTCCAGCAGGACTGCCAGCCAGTTACGGTCATTTTTACATTGGTATTACCATAATTTAGTTACGTATTACTAAAATTTATTGTTTAGATGTAAAATAATTTGAATTTTTTTGTAAATTACTAGTTATGGAATCTGCCAAAATGTTACCTATCTCCAACCAATGACTCAGATTTGACTGTGTGAGGCCATAGAGAAAGTCTATCAATATACTCCAAAGAGGTTCTGGAAACCATCTGGTGCTTAAGAGAAACAGTCTACAACTCGCTCATACTGTTTAGAGAGGTGACAGCAAGCTGCTCTGATAACCTGGAGATCCAATCAAGCAGAGGAAGGAATACTTTCATGAGCTTCTCAATCCCACCAACACACATTCCAACAAGGAACCAGAGCCAGAAGACCTGGAAGGATCAACCCGTCTCGGAGGAAGTCAAACACCAGAGTGGTGTTCCTCAATCTTTACGACATCATGTCTAGTAGAATCTCAGATTGAGGAGCAATGTTGTTTTTCATCCTGGCCATGGAGCTGTGGAAAACCTCTGAAGGGACATGGATTTGGGTAATTTAGTCCTGGACCAGAGGAATGCAAGTCTGTCTGAGTCGCTGCCCAGTGAGGGTTGGAGTCTGATCTGGGAGCAGCCATGGTGCTCCTAGCTCGCCAGTCATGTCAGAACTAAGCTCTGTTTAGGTAATATTTATTTTGCTTTTTTCTTCTTCTAAGAGTAGATAATTTTGTCTTTACTGAACAGTAGAACCAAGCTAACGTCTACATTTTTACCTCATTGAAATAACTTGCAGTTTTAGCAACAGCAAAATTATTCTATTAGCTATTTTCTCCAGTTTACTTTTTATTGTTTCTCTCGTTCAGACTTTTAGTTTAATTGAATCATGCATCCACCGTGTGTGAGTGTGTGTGTGTGTGTGTGTGTGTGTGTGTGTGTGTGTGCGCATGCTTCTTCTCCACGTGCTCATGTGCACCTGTTCCTCCTCCTCTGCTCTGTGAAGAGGAAGCACTGCCCTAATTACTCAAGAATCCCAGAGGATGTTCAGACCAGTTTACACTCATCACAATAAATTACACTCACCTCCCTCTCTCCTGCCACATCACGTCCTCCTCTCCATCTCTCTCTCCGTGCATTCACATTTTAGTGCAGCATTGTTTCCTATTAAGAGTGCTGAGAAACAGCCGTTTAAAGCCACTCAAGAAACAGTCCTACAAACACAAATTTATATAAATATATATGCTTCACATACCTTGTTAACTCATATATTGGTGAAAACTAATTTTACTTTGACTTTTAATGAGGATGCCGTTACTTTAGTGTTAACATCCCTTCTCAGTGAGGTGCATCAGTGTGAAGATGTGGGTTTGTGCTTTAGTCAGAGGAACCGCTGTCCTTCACCTCAGCGCTACATCTTGTGACAACCCACTGGTGTGGTGGTGTTCTACCTTTATAGAATATGACAAGATCGTCATTGCGTCAGAAGCAGTTGATTTTTAATTTGCTTTACATAAAAGGAAATATTGGCCTCCAGCGTCTTCATCAGCGAGTGAGAAGATAGATTAGAGAGTACAAGCAGGCTGATTCTGGTTCAGTTAGTGCTGCGCAAATATACTCAGTCTTACAGCTAAACGACACATTTTGATGACTAATGTAACGTGACAATCACCGGCCTCTTTATTAGCTACACAGTGACTGTTGGTTAACTGAAATGTCTCAACAGCCAGTCACACGGCAGCGACTCGGTGGATTCAGGCATCTAGACGTGGTGAAGACTACTTCCTGACGTTTAAACTGACAAATAAATGATATTTAATTGTTAACATAACATGGTTGTTGGTACCAGGCTGGATGGTCTGAGTCTTTAGGGATCTACTGGGACTTTCATCTACCCTCTCCATGGCAATGGTCTAAAAAAAAGAGAAGATCTTTTGCAAATGTTTTTGTCAGGAAAATTCTTCCTACATTACAAGTAACAAAGTTCTTTCACCAAATAAGACTCAAAACACGGTTGTTTAAATGTAAACGGTTTTTACTTGATGCAAGGACTCTGTGTTACAGTTGTGATCGGCTGCTCACAGCAGAGTGGAGAATCACAGCTCAACCACCGTCTTTTGTCTTTTCCCCACTCCCCTTGTTGTTCTTAGGGCCATCTTCTCCTCCGTAGGGGGTTGTGGTGTGGAACTTGCTGTAATTTGATACTCTTGCTTCACTTTGGCTCCAACTTCTCAGCCAATGCTCTCACAACCAAATGTAGTCCATACGTGTATAAACGAAAAGTTCTGAATGAATTTGTTAGAAGAGAATGGTCAGACTGGTTCTAGATGATAGAGTCATCAGCAGCTGAATTAACCACTGGTTCCTACTGAGGTCTGCTGTTTCCTGGTCTGATGAGTCTGGATTTCAGCTGCAACATTCAGATGTTCGGGTCAGATTCTGGTGTCACCTACATGAAAACATGGATCCATTCTGCCTTGTATCAGTGCTTCAGCATGGTGGTGGGGGTGTAACAGTGTGGAGGATATGTTCTTGTCCCACTTTGGACCCCTTAGTCCTCCCTGAGCCTGGTTTAAAAACCATACATGAGTATTGTTGCTGACCATGTCCATCCCTTTATGACCACATGGACCCATCTTCTGATGGCTACTTCCAGCAGGATCATGCACCATGTCACAAAGCTCAGATCATCTCTAACTGGTTTCTAGAACATGACCAGTTCACTGGACTCCAGCGACCTCCACAGTCACCAGATCTTAGTCCAGTCCAGAACCGTTGAGATGTGGAGGAATGGGAGGTTCTCATCATGGATGGAGCTGATGCTGTCATGTCAGCATGGACCAGAACCTTGTTGGATCTATGACATTGAGAATTAAAATGATTCGAGAGTATAAGAAGGTCCAACTCAATACTAGTGAGGCATTTTTACATTGGTAAAAAAGAAAGTTGGATTTTCTCAAATGTATATTTTTAAGGAAATACCGATGTTTTCTGGTGACAACGTAGATGGTAGATATGTAAAAGTAGCCTTATTTGTTTTTTATTTTGTTTTGTTTCTTTTTGGACTTGTGTGTGTAATCTTTGACGGTGCTGCATGTTCGAAATAAAAAGTTGAATGAAAAATGAATGAATGAAAGAATAAAAACACACATCTGAATGCATCCAGCTGTATCGGTTCTGAGTCACCCTGAAGTATCTTTGATACCATAGAAATACGGTAAAAATGATGAACAGATATCAACTTTGACTTTTTAAGTTATATAAACAGGAAGTAAAGTGGTATAGATGAAGCATGTAGAAGGTATGTCTAGGACGTACACACAACTTGATTGACAGGCTATCTATGAGAAATTGCATAATGACATTTCACAATTATTCTCAGGGTCTAAAAGCATTAAAACTCCTCAATTACTCAGAGTCTGAATGGAGCCGTGCTGAAGCACCTTCAGCCTGGGGTCCGGTTCTGCTGTAAATAGCCGTCTGTCAATCAGAGAAACGCAATGAAGTGACCAGACAGCTCAGGAGGTTTATAATTCTGGGGTGTCACATTGGTCAGGAAGAGGCAGCAATAATGGACGAGTGAATCATGATTGCATGGCCAATGCACCGCCGAAACCGGGAGAATGTGAGAAAAGAAGGAATGAAGACTGAGGTGTGGAAAAATAGAGATTGAGAGATGTATGACTACTCAGCAAAGTGTGTGTGTGTGTGTATGTGTGTGTGTGGGGTGATGGACAGTGGTGTTTCCTCGAAAAGACAGATGTGGAGATGAAAAAGAGTGGCAGGAGGGAAGACGGAGTGAGCAAGAGGAGAGGAGAGTGATAAGGAGGGGGAGAGACAGCTTGTCTTATCGGTGAGCTGTGAAGAGCAGCAAGTTGTCCAAGGACATTTATGCTTCCAAACATTTCCCCCAAATAAAAAATAAAAGCAGTTTACACACACACACACACACACACACACACACACACACAGAGTCAGAAGAAAAAAGGGAAGGACGGGTTATTTGAAACCATCTGTTGAGCAGATTCTTCCCCTCCATCATGGATCTGCAGCAGCTACCCATGAGATCTCTAAGTGAGTGACTCTATCGCTCTCACAAACCTCTGTTTTCACAAATGGAACCGATGAATAATGGAAAAAATGTCAGCAGTCGGAATAATTTAAACTAACTTTAACTTTTGATCAGTCACAGACATGCATGGTAGTGTTACTACCCGACAGGCTAGCCATAGCAGTATTATGTAAGTAGTCCAGTTTTCTGTCTGAATGTCGGCTTTTTCTTTACTTACAAGCAGATTGAAAAAATATTTGGTTGTGTGGAAAATAGCTTTATAAAAATAAATTCATTTTTGTTGTTATTTCTGTTGCTTTAGTTTATGAGCCCAAATATGCTCAGTTCTTCTTTTAACCAAAGGTTGGACCAGAAGTTAACATCTGCTTTTTCAGGCCTAGGCCATGGGGGCAGAAGTGGTAGGTAAGCCCATTCTGGACCCCCTTCCCCCACCCCTCTTGCCCCCAGCTACTTTCACCTATCAGAAGTTTAGGATCTGTCAATATCGATCTGATACCGATATGGAAAAACAGTATTAACCCTTTAGGCACCAGGTTTTTTTTATATTCAATTCTGACTTGACTATTACAAAAGGTTGTAGCTTGAAAATGGTTAGAGATAAAGGTAAACTGTAAATGAGAAAAATCTTCAGTAGGACCCAAAGTTTGTGATGGGAGCAAATTCACTCTCATCAAATTAGCATATTATGACTTCACCAGGCTGCCATATTGGAATGTATCATTTTTACAAATGTTCCTTCTTATTTTTACAGGTAATTTTTACATCTAATTTTTAAATGTTCATTATATTTTTTATATTTTTAATTTGCTTCATTTAGTTATATTTATATTGTATTTTTTTATATTGGCCACTCAAGACTAATGCTTTATAGGCATATTTATCAGGTTTGTTGGGCTTGTACAGCTTCAGGGTCGACCTTCCCATGAATGAAATGATCATTTGATCCAAGGAAAGTTCCTTATGTGGACCATAGATGTTTGGAATACGTGGAATGTTCATATCGATTATGTGACGCACTTTTACTTTCACTTTCATATTTACCGGGTCTGCTGCTATTTGCTAGCCTAGTGAACTAGACCAAATTCTTGCTTTGCAGAGTTTGGTCTAGGCACGCTTCATAGGAACCCTCGCAGCCCAAACCACTGCTGTGTCTATCCAATCACAACTCGCTATAGTTTTGGTTGGGCCAATCACAGCGCTCTATATTGTGGGCCAATCACAGAGCGGGAGTAGCCGATGACGTCAGCGCTGCGGCCGCGAACCCAAGCAACATGGCGGCAGCGCCGGAGTCATGTTCTTTTGAAACGGCTTTGTCATCAACATTGGATTATTTAGACTCCAACGTGCGTAAGTCTGTCTGATATATAGCGGCTTCTTATTTTTATCAAACAAAGTAGTGGAATGTCCCAGTACACCTGATATTCACATGTTTTTGTACAAAAACGACAGAAATCATTGACGCCATTAGTGGGTCCCGCTTTTCCATCGCTGTGATTACGTCACGTTGTTCGTTACTCTGATTGGTCCTAGCGCTATCCAATTGCGTGCTGACATTTTGAAAGACAACCGTAGATCCCGCCTCACGACTGAGAGCCGTCAATGGTTCGTGGCCAGACTATATATTCACATATATAGGATGGCTTGCCAGGCTAGCTATTTGCGGCTTTTTTTCATTCCCGCTATGCCTGTCACCATTAGTGTGTTTTTACCATCCTTTCTACACCCACCGTGTCCCGATCATGGAGAAATAGCCTCGGATCATGTGTGTGCAGCCTGATTACTCTGGTGAAGCACAGACTCTGTTGCTGCGCGCAGCGTGACTTTCTCTCACTGGATGAGTGAGTCTTCATCAGAGGGTGAATATTCCAATTCAGAAATTAGAGTCAACCATTACCAGTCAAAGAACTTTGCCAACAATGAACAGACCTGCCAGCATTGTAAGTTTTTACTCTCTAATATTCTCCCTCTGTGAGCTCCGCTTGTCTCCTCCCTCCGTCAGCAGCGTCCCGGCTGGAGGCGATTTTCAAACTTTATAAACTCCGAAAATTTCAATAGAAACACCCAAAAGTGTTGCTCAGATTTAATTTACACCTTTCCTCTATCTTCTGGTTTAAAGTAATAACTTCATGAGTGATACTATTTGCAGCTGTGGCTCGTTAAACTCGGCAATCATGCTGCACAGTGTGGGGCTGTATTGCATGACGTCGTCACTCACAGCACATAGAAATATACTGAATAGATCTGTTCTTATGGATCGGGTCATAGATCGGGTCCATAGTCTCCGATACCCGATCTAGAATTTTCACTATATCTGTACCGTTACAGATATGAAGATCGGATCGGTGCATCCCTACTTTCACCAGCTCCTCTGATAGGATCCATAGAAGTTCCCACTCCCACCTACAGATATATTCCTTGCCCAGGAGCTCCTCCTGCCATGAGACCCCAGAAACTCCTCCCCCCAGGAGTAGGAGGCCTCTCAACAAAATGCCCAAATCACTTCAGCTGGCTATCCTAGAGGAGCAGCAGCTCTATTCCATGTCTTTCCTCCAGGGCAGAGCCAGCCACTTAGTGAAAGAAGCTCATTTTGGTTTTAAATTTATTTCCTCTTCGCCATAGCAGACTGGTTCAGCATCCAAATCCCTGCAGAGGATCCCCTGATCCTCCTATTGATCTCCCACTTCCCCTTCCCTCACCCATGAATAGGTCCATCCATCCGTCCGTCCGTCCGCTGATCTGGGGTCACAGGAGCAGCAGCCTAAGCAGAGAGGCCCAGACATCCCTCTCCCAGCCACTTGGGCCAGCTCCTCTGGGGAATCCCAAGTTGTTCCCTAGCCAGCCAAGAAACATAGTCCCTCCAGCGTGTCCTGGGTCTTCCTTTGGGTCTCCTCCTGGTTGGACGTGCTTGGAAAACCTCACCAGGGAGGCGTCTAGGAGGCATCCTAACCGTTTCCTCGTACTTACCCTAATGCCCTCACAGACCACTAGGGGTATGCGTACCCCTTGTTGGGAATCACTGGCCTAAGGAGAGAGGCCCAGACTTCCCTCTCCCCAGCCACTTGGGCCAGCTCTTCCGGGGGAATCCCAATATGTTCCCTGGCCAGCCGAGAGACATAGTCCCTCCAGCGTGTCCTGAGTCTTCCTTTAGGTCTCCTCCTGGTTGGACGTTCCCAAAAAACCTCACCAGGGAGGCATCCAGGAGGCATCCTAATCAGATGCCTGCGCCACCTCAACTGGCTCCTCTTGATGTGGAGGTGCAGCGGGTCTACTCAGAGCCCCTCCTGGATGACCGAGCTTCTCACCCTATCTCTAAGGGAGAGCCCAGACACCCTGTGGAGAAAACTCATTTCCTCTGCTTGTATGCATGATCTCGTTCTTTCAGTCACTACCCAAAGCTCGTGACCATAGGTGAGGGTAACAAATATCGACCGGTAAATCAAGAGCTTCACCTTCTGGCTCAGCTCTCTCTTCACCACGACAGACCGGTACAACAGACGCAGCACCAATCTGCCTATCGATCTCCTGATCCATCTTTCCCTCACTCGTGAACAAGACCCTGAGATTACCCCAAGGTAGGACCTGTGATCTGAATCACAGATCAGCATTTCCAGGCTTAACAGATAAATTATCTGAAAGTTTTCAGGTTCTGGACCAAAACTTGAAGGAAATGCAGCCAAAGTCAAAGGAAAAATATTTGATGATCAAAATCACCTAAAGACAATAAGAAAGTCCTGGAAAGTAAACAAAAGGAAACGGGAGGTCTTAGTTAAGTTTTATAAAGAATTCATTCATTTAGATCAGTTTTAATTATTTTAGGCACAACAGAGCAACAGCAAGACACTCTTTATCTTGCTTTGCTTCCCAATAAGAAACTGGATCTTCAGCTATTGGCCTCACAAGTACTTCATATAATGTAATTTGTTTTCTTCATAAGAGATTCAGCTGAACTTTCACCTTTTAACCTTTGACCCTGTGTTTTCTGGCCACTGCAGTGACCGTTACTGAGACGTCAGGTTCATTACAAAGAACCTTTAAACTTTCCGTTTACTGGAGCTGAATCCCACTTTGTCAATCAGCGTGAGTCATTACAGAAAAGTTTCAGACTTTTTTCCACGATGCGTCGACTTTTCCTGACAAGGCTCCAACTCTTCTACTAAAGACACATTTTGAATAGACCTCTGTTACTTCTGCTTTGTCAGACACCTGTGAAAGAGGAGCAGGAAGTAATTGTCAGTGAATGAAAAACGCAGCCGAAAAGGGAGTCAAAAAGCTGAAGTTACCTGGAGAAAGAGGAGGAAAGCAGCAAGCAAGATTCTCTCTTCACTTCTGAAGGACAGAGGAAGAGTTGCCGACACTGCACTTCCAGTCAGATAAGAAAGGCCTCGTCATCAAGGTTTAGACCATGTGTGTGTGTGTGTGTGTGTGTGTGTGTGTGCGTGTGTGTGCATTTGGTGAAAAGTGGCCGTTATTGCTTGTGTGTGGATGAAGGTACAGAATGTGAGGCCACATGTCAGAGAGGTGTCATTCAGCGTCTATAGGGATTACTTACTGTGTGTGTGTGTGTGTGTGTGTGTGTGTGTGTGTGTGTAGTGAAATCGGAGACAACTTCAGGGTTCATTTAGCACATTCTTCTCTGAGAAGCAAAGTTCAGGCCAGATTTTGTGTCTTGATAATATTATGGAAATATTTTATCGAACTGATGCGACACAATAAAATAACGTTTTGTCTTTCATATTATTTATTTACACATACACACACACACACACACACACACACACACACACACACACACACACACACACACACACACACACACACACACACACACACACACACACACACACACACACACACACACACAGACATTGACAAAAACATATCACAAGGTCCACCCAACCTCTGGCCATCGCCCATCCTTGCTCCTCCCCTTCCCAGGACCTGGCAGACATATCTAGCCAGGATGAGAGCAGCTGTATAATCAAACCTTGGATGAGAGTGCTCGGGTTAGGGTTTGGGTCAGCGTTCTGATTCAGAAAGCCGGCACTAAGAACAAAAATAAGCTATGACATTAAAAATTTCCATCACAATAACGATGTCTTTCATTCTTGCAAAAGTATCGTGAATTCCACAACACCAACAGCCGTTTGTCAAGGACTCCTGACACCAGCATGGCTAAGATCCTACATCTCTGAGGACAAGTGAGTTGTTCTCAGGACAAGGCTGTTCCTGGTTCAGACAGAGAAGATTGATGTTTTGAGAGTGGAGAAAAATCAAACATCAAACAAGAACAGTAAATAAAGGAGGACTCCACTTTCAGCTTTGCAATAATTACAACGTAGCTTTGCATTTTCTTCCATTTACCCAAGGTATTGTCAGGTAATGGAGGTAACAGACCCAGGACGATGGCAGAGGAGTCAAGGGTCTGTCTTGTAATCTGAGGGTTGCAGGTTCAAGCTCCTCTCAGGTAGTCACAGTCATTGTGTCCATGGGCAAGGCACTTTACCTCCTTGCCTGCTGCTGGTGGTGAGAGGGACCAGTGGAGCCTGTGTACAGCAGCTTCACCTCTGTCAGTGTGCCCCAGGGCAGCTGTGGCTACACTGTAGCTCATCACCACCAGTGTGTGAATGTTGTGTTGTAAAGTTCCTTTGGGGGATGTAGAACTCTAGATGGTGGTATATAAATACAGGAAAGATATTCCCTCCAGAGAGTTCTGGGGTCTGCCCTGTTGTCTCCTAGTGAGGTGTGGGGTCCATCTCACTTCATCCTTCCTTTCCCTCATGAACAAGATAACAAAACATTTGAACTCATCTGCTTGAGCCAAATACTCACTCTCAACCCTAGAGGAGCATTACAATGTTGTCTGGTTGAAAAGAGCATCCGTGATGAAGGAAGACCAGTAAACGTGTTCCTGTTCATTTTAAAGGAAGAATAGGGCACCCAAGCCCTGGGAATCAAGCCTTGGCTTCTGGAGCGATGGAAAGCCAATTCCCAGCCATCCCACCACCTGACAGGCTAACAGGCCGTGCTGGAGGACTGAGGGAGCTGACTCCTGGTGGCAAAAAACTGTTCTTTTCATTGAATGTAATCTCTATATCTATACCAGTGTTGCACCAATTTTCACCTTCAACAATGTGCCAGAAAACAGGTCCAATCCAATCAAACTATATTTCTCAAGCACATTTAAAAACAGCATGGCAGCCGACCAAAGTGCTGTAGGTAAAACGTAAAAACACAATGCAATAAAACAGTGGAATACATTAAAAAAATAAAAGTACAGCAAAAACCTAAAATTAGAGGATCAGCGGCCAGAACCTGACACAAATAACAGGATTTAGAGAAGATGCCACCCTCACGAGAAGAGGAAGCTCGTTCCAGGGTTTTAGGGCAGTAATCAAAAAAGGTCTGCTCCCTTCTGGATTTATAATGCATATTGAGGGTGCATATTAACAGGCAGTCAGCAGACCTTAATGATCGAGTGGGCACATAAGGAAAAAGAAGCTGTGAAAGACAGGAAGGGCTTTGAAAACAAACACAGGTAGCCCGTGTATGTCGGATTGTTGTCTGTCTGTATTGGTTAAGAGGCGGGCAGCAGCATTCTGGACTTTCTGAAGGCGCTTAAGGGAGGATTTGTTAGCACCAAACAGGATTTGCATAAAAAAGACCTCAAAAACTAAGGCTGTATTGTTTTCTGATCAAAAATGTGACAACGCAATCTTGTGATTGTCAAAGGTGCAGTTTTTTGCAGCGCTCCTGACTGACCCAGGATCTGTTACATCAACTATTTTACACATCCAGGGATTTCCCCGGGTCTTAAAAGTGTTACGGTGGCAGCAGCGAGCTCTTGTGGGGGCTGGGGTGTGTTTGGGTTACAGGAGACGGTTTTAATTTAACATTTAAACTTCAGTGTGCAGATTCCACGCCTGTTATTGGTGGAGTCCAACGACTGAGCTGCCAGATTTGGAGGAGCTGATGTTACAAGAGGGATGCCACTGCAAGCCACTGATGTCCCCGATCTCCATTCATTCCAACCAGCTATCACTTAGTTTTGTGACTGGTAGCCTGAGTGAAATTAGTGTGTTAGATCAAGGAGTGTGTAGGGGTAAAGTGCCTTTTATTTGATATCCAGATTTTCTCCTGTTTTACTTAGGGAGGTCATTTTTACAGGTAAGGTTTAACACTGACAGTCACTTTGTTTGTTATTTTAGGCATTAAGTTCCTCTTTTAGTTAAGATTATATTGTAAATAAATCATTGTAATAGTCTGCAATGTGCGGTTGCTTGGGATCTGCCAAAAATAGACCATCCTTCATGTTTTGGCCTGTCCACCCCAGTCGGGGTAGTAATTTAAAAACTTTTCTGTTTGTACTCTGAAAACTCCTCAGATGAGAAACAGAACGTCTAAAAAAACAACAGAAAGTAGGGCTGCACGATATTAGGAAAACCTGCGATATGCAATAACAGTGCTTAATATTGCGATATCGATATTACTTGCAATAAATGAACAAATACTTAAATCTGCAGTTTTTGTATATATACTTAAGACACATCACTCCATCCTCTATCATTAGTATTAATACAGTAAATAAATGAAATCATGCAAGTTTACATTACAAAATTAGCATGATCTGTTTCAATATTTTTGTAAGCAATAATCATTAAAATATGTTGGAGTGATTTAAAACAATAGGACAACGCTGTAGAACATTTATAGAGCTAAATGGATATGTTTACTCCCATTAGCCTGGCAAGCCATCCTATATATGTGAATATCTAGTCTGGCCATGAACCATTGACGGCTCTCAGTGGTGAGGCGGGATCTACGGTTGGCTTTCAAACTGTCTGCATGCAATTGGATAGCGCTAGGACCAATCAGAGTAACGAACAACGTGACGTAATCACAGCGACGGAAAAGGAGGAGGCAGCAATGGCGTCTAACATCAATGATTTCTGTCGTTTTTGTATGAAAAACATGTGAATATCAGGTGTACTGGGACATTGCACTACTTTGTTTGATAAAAATAAGAAGCCGCTAAGTATATCAGACAGACTTACGCACGTTGGAGTCTAAATAATCCAATGTTGATGACAAAGCCGTTTCAAACAAACGTGGTTCCTGTGCTCCCGCCATGTTGTTTGTGTTTGGGGCTTCAGCTCTGACGTCATCGGCTACTCCCGCTCTGTGATTGGCCCACAATATAGAACGCTGTGATTGGCCCAACCAAAACTATAGCGAGCTGTGATTGGACAGCCACAGCAGTGGATCAGGCTGTGAAGGTTCCAATGAAGCGTGTCTAGACCAAACTTTGCAAGGCAAGAATTTGGTCTAGTTCGCTAGGCTATACTCCCGTAGCACTTACCGACTACTTCCGTTTTTTCCTTGTACAGCTTTGATAGGTTCTCATAAGGAGTTCCACCCATGGGCATCTGCTGGGCTGTTGTGCTCTTACTTGTCTTAACGTCAGAGACTTTGGGTTTGCTAACGCTAGCTTTCTAGAGCCCTATATAGATCTTTATGGTTGCGTTGGAGGTGACAACAGAGATTTGTCGTGTTTTCCCTCATGGTTGCCACAAGTGTTTGGCATGTCTTGCAAAGTACTTGTGTTTGTTGAACACAAGTACTTTGAAATAATAGTCATGCTGTTTGGATTATGAGTTTTTTCTCGCTAACATTTTCCGCACACGTCTTACCCTCAGTCATTGCGACGCTCTCTAAGCTAACTCAGGTGTTTGCTAGCCATCCAAATGAAGTGCCGTCCACCTAGGCACCAAGGCATCTAACCTATAAGAACCCAACCGATTGGCCAAATGGGTGAAGGGCTCCATTTGATTTGTCAAAAACGTCATGCTTCCATTTGATTGACAAAATGCATTATGTGTAGCAAAAACCTGAGATGACCATTAATTGCGATATTTTTCTGTTCTTTGCGATATGCCTATTGCGCACGCTGATATTGCGATAACGATACATTTTCGATATATTGTGCAGCCCTAGCAGAAATCCAGTTTCATCAAAATATTTTCGGGAGCAAAACTTGAAAAAGAAGCAGTTCCAGAATTCTTTAATAGGAGATTTTCCTTTTTTGTGCCCCAAGTTTTCTCAAATGTTTCCCAAAGTGTTTAGAAAAGTTTTGGAAAATCAGAGAAATGAGAGAGATGTTCGGCTCGGGACGACCAGGAGTGTTTAAGTGTGTGTGTGTGTGTGTTTGGGGGGGCTTTAACCATTCCCAACTGGGTGTAGTGAAGCTGAACGGTGCCGCATTCACTGGCGCGACTCTTGGGACGAGTCCTGCACACATAAAGGATTCGCTGCCATGTGGGATTTTTGGTCCAACTCAAACATCCATCTCAACTGACATCTCCTCCCCAGTGTGTGTGTGAGCGTGTGTGCTGAAAACAGGAGGAAGGAAACAATTTGCAAGTGGATTGAGATGGTGGGCTGAGGCATTAAGCGGTAGGCAAGTCTGAGGTCAAAATGGAAGCTTAGTTCATTAAAACTCTTGTACTTTGGCGGCGCCTCATTTCCTGCCTCCTGCAGACCAGGTGGATGAGAAGACACAGGGGAACAAAACCAGTGGGTCCAACCGGTGGGAGGGACAGATGCATCTAACACAACTAAGAAAGTGCTGTTGGAGCACATTAGAGTTTACCTGAAGTGTTCAGAGTACAACAAGGTCTTTGAATGTCTTTTTACTTGTAGAAAATGTTGATAATCAGATTATTAAAAAGCCAGAAAACAGTTTTCTACTTTTCTTTACTGGTGCTAAAGGCACACTTGGCAGTTTTGCTTGCTTTCAGCAAACATCATTTATTGACCTCTACACCATCAGTCTCACATCACATGGTTAGCTACCTAACATTCTATTAATTGTTAAAATCAACGGCAGCAGAAGCAAAATTAAACATTATGGTTTCTACTGAAATGTACCTATAATGTTAAATGAATGAGTTTAAATGTTTATAAAATCACGTTCACATGAACTTATTTTCATCTAGTCTAGCACAAGTAAGAAACTAATTATTTATAGCTTTTAAGTAGAAACCCTTCAGAACGGCCCACATATGGCCGTGCATGACCTTACAGCGCTGATTTTATGAAAACATGATGGCAATCAACTACATTATAGCAACATTATCATCTGTGGGAGCCTGCTGTTACCCAGAATCCTGAGCTGAACGGTGGCATCTGTTTACCACCAAGCTCCCAGTAACAATGTGTTTATCAGATAGAATCCAGGCTTCCTACAGCTCTGTATTTTCTCTTGTTAGCATGCTAATATGAGCTAATGGGCATTAAATAACAGGGATTAATGCTTTATATTGAGTTTAAAGCCTTTAGTATCTAATTTATTTCAGTTAAATCAAACTCTGGCTGGATTTACTTGATTGTGCTCCGATTTATTCCAACCTGTTATCTCTCTAATCTGACTATATTCTCAGCAGCTTCTGGTTTAAAGCCCAAAAAAAAAGACTGTAGAAAATGAGAAGTCACTTGTGGTTTAAGTGAATTTTCTAAACAAAGAGCCTCAGAGCATGTTTCAGTTGAAAGGAACCGTTAATCCCCACATTGCCTAGTTAGATCAGAGATAAAAATCAAGACACCCTTCGTCTTTGGAATATATCTTCCCTTAAAAATATCAATAAACCATCTTGTGGTTCAGCAATGAAGCACCCAGATAGGATCAAGACAGCTGAGATCTCACACACACGTTCTCCCCTACAGCTACAACAGAACACCGAGAAGATCAAATTAATCTAAAACACAGCAAAGAGGGGAGGAGGGGAGATTCGTAAAGGAGATGGAGGTTTAAGAGAGATGAAACGAGAGGAAAGTGGAAGAGAACTGAGGAATGGTGATGGAGGGATGGACGACGAAAAGATCAAAGGCAACAGGAAGAATGAATGAATGAAAGGAAAGAATTAGAAAAAAGTTGTAGGAACAAAAGGAGAAAGTGAAAGAGAGAGAAAGCAGAAGGACTTCCCTTTCAGAGTCCTAATTGGTTTATGAGGAGCAGAAAATCCCCTCAGTTCCATAAAATGCTTCAGGCTGATGACAACCTCGTTCATCTAGAAAGTCAACTCTTTCCTTGTCAGTATTAATGTTTTACACACAAACACAAGGGTGTGGTTTTCCATCTAAGCCTATTACCACCACTTGTTTCCTGAGAGCATGTGCAGCTCATTAAGAGAAGGAAGGACCTGCAGCCAGATGCATGCAGTCCTGTACGTGTGTGCAGAAGCAAAGCTGCATCTGAGTAAACGTGCACACACACACTCAGCCTTTTTCCCTGTGCATGAAATATACATGGCGGAGCTGCTGTGTACTTTAACTGGAGCAATGCTTAGTTATCAGCCCACTCAGCCTCACACACACTCAGACTCTCAGTCCACTACAAATCCATCTCTGTCAGCGGACCTTGAGTTCAGCTGAGACTATCTGTGCTCATGACTCAGCATGGCTCTGTTATGTTTCTACACAATGACCTAAATGAGGTTTTTAAAACACAGGAAATGCAAATATGCAGATGCTGCTGCATTATTGCAACGATGGAAATGATCCTCTAAAGGACATCTGTCTTATCAGTGTGAGGTGTGATGCAACACAAACGTTTGGTAGTAAACTTCTGTTTTATTATTACCTATGCTGTCGGTTTTCTTGATGTGTGACTTTTGTATTTAATTGAATATTCTGGGCCTCCATACACCGAAAGTCCCATTTCAATAAGGGACTCAAAGGCATCAAAAACATGCTTGACTGGGGAAAACAAATCAGGAATTTTGGCTGTCCATTAGGACCTGAAGTGTAGTGTTACTCAGGCAGATGTCAGGCAGGGTGTGGTCTTTTTAATTGGCTCTATAACATAAAGCATACAAAAGCAGAACGTTGCCGAAAGGGTCCCCCGTGTCACTACTAGAGGTGTCCTGAGGTTCCGCCCTGTGGATCTCCAGCCCATGACTCAAGGATTCATTCAAACCCCTTTGGACGGTTCAATGAGTAACACTATTGTATCTCCGCAACATTGACAGGGTTGGTCCTTTCTCTTAGACACCATCATACAAGCACACAGTGGCCATTACTGGTAATGCAGAAGAGAAAGTCATCTCTGAATATGAAGTCACAGCACCTGTCCAAATCTCCAATTTGGTGATCATGGCAGCAGCATGAAGGGCGCTGAACCTGTAGTGCAGCTGATACCAGTCATAATGACATGAAGTCTTATAAACAGTCTAAAACTTGTGTTGGGATGGCTCATGCTGGTGTTATGGGGATTTTTAGAACTTGGCACGACACGTCTTGATGTAATTCATCTTGGATGCCCTTGTGCACCCAGATGCCAAAGTGACATCTGTACACCCCAAATGTTGAGCAGTTGTACGATTAAGGTGACCTCTTTCAACCTTTGCAAAGTGTTGGTGATGCTGTCTAATGCACCTATGAGGCCTTGTTCTGTTTCTGTTGATCTTCCCTCATAGTTTTAGTTAATTGATACTCAGATGACTACTCCATTCATGATGCAATGCCATCAAAACAGCAGAACTCATTCAGGCTTGTGTTATTTGTGGAGATAAAACATCAACATTGCAGCGCAAACAGAGTCAGTGGTAGGTCGTGTTGCTGTTAGCCAATCAGAGGAGAGATCTCCAAATATCAGGAAATACGACTTCAAATCCTGTCGTCTGAAGCTTTCACTCTGATCTGGCTAACTTCTAGTTCCTGAAACAGGCTTTTGCACCAAGTACCGCAGCAATTTCCTAATGTTGTGATTTCTCACACATATGGCAATAAAACCCTTCTGATTCTGATTCTTTTTTTCCCCAGAATACAACTTACTAGGCATTCATTCTTACTTAAAACCACTGCAAATGCACTGATTAAATGAGTGAACCACATTTAAAAAAAAAAGTTTTTGTGGTCTGCAAGGACTTATAACGTGACAATTCTGGCCCCTTGTCTTGAAAAGTTTGGACACCCCTGCCTTAAAGGCATCCTAGTGCTATGGATTGAGGTTTAGCTAGCCCTTGTCAACGAGGTAAATATAAAAATTAGAAAAACAAACTTTAAAGGAACGTAAACTGTAACCACGGCATGGATAGTGACGTAACCTTATAACACATTGTTCTTTGGATAGAGGATAACTTTGGGAGTTTACTTTTGTTGCTCTCACAGCATACATGTCTGACCTAATTTCTTTTTGTGTATACATTTTTCTTTGTAAGATAAAAAGGCTGAGGCATAAATCTATTTATTTCTCTCGCTAACTCAGTTTGTCGTCTTCACATTTCCTCCTACTGACTGTGGCCCTGTGCTGACATTATTCCCATCATTAATTGTAGGCTCACCTGTAACCGTGTGTGTTGGAATAGTGAATTTCTGTCCCTTTATTCAGCTCCAGTCACTGCAGGAAAGTCAGTTACAGTAGCCAATTAGGTGCCACACACAACTGCATCCTACATACACACTCATTATTAGCCTAACGGGCAGCAAAGCTAACATTTGCCCAGTGTGTGACCATCAACATGTTTCAGTCAATCCGTTCCTTCAGCATTTAAAGACACACTGACATTTATTTCCTGTAAATATGGTGGTAATCTGTCTGCCTTTCCTGATTTATGAGACGGAGTGAAGCCAATTACCATCCAGGCATCTCTGAGCTGCTTCCCGTCTCCTGGGTAGGATGGTCAATCGGACATCTCATGGGGGTTTAAAGACTGACCTGACCACATGTCCTCATTTACTTCAACATATCAATACAATACATTACAAAGTGAGCAGTGAGCCCGCTTTATTGCTCAGGCCAATGGCGACACTGAACCCAGCCTTGTTTCAAAACTTTTTCATCTTATTTGCCACACACCTCAGGCCCTGAACCCTTCATTATACCATATCCTTGTGACAAATACAGGTTTAATGGAAACAAATAACAGTCTAGCCTACTTTGTGCAATGAGTAGGAATAGGTATGTGCATCTCTAGTCTGTGGCCAATATGTGTCCTGAAACGCTCTCAATGATTTGAGTCATTGCTTCAAGGAAACACGAGCAGCTAAAACCAGTTTAATATGATGCAACATCAGGCTTTAATCAGGAAATGATGGTATTCAAAATTAACTTTGAATCAACACATTGAGCTTTAGTGCAAAACTACAGAAGAGGATTAGGGCCACTGGAGAGAAATAAAAAGAAGAGAAAAAGGATTCTGACTATAATCTCCAAAATTCAGACTTTAATCTGAGAATTCAGACTTTAATCTGATAATTCAGACTTTAATCTGAGAATTCAGACTTTAATCTGAGAATTCTGATTTTAATCTCAAAATTTTGATTTTAATCTCAAAGTTCTGACTTTAATCTCAGAAGTCAGATTTTATTTTGAGAATTCAGATTTTAATTTCAAAATGCTGATTTTAATCTGTGAGTTCAGACTTTATTCTCAAAATTCAGACATTATTCTGAGAATTCAGACTTTAATCTCAAAATTCTGATTTTAATCTCAAAATTCTCATTTTATTTTAAAAATTCTGACTTTAGTCTGAGAATTCTGACTTTATTCTCAAAATTCTGACTTTAATCTCAAAATTCTGATTTTAATCTGAGAATTCAAACTTTAATCTCAAAATTATGATTTTAAAATAAAAAATCTGACTTTAATCTCAAAATTCTGATTTTAATCTCAAAATTATGATTTTAATCTCAAAATTCTGACTTTAATCTGAGAATTCAGACTCTAATCTCAACATTTTGATTTTAATCTCAAAATTCTGACTTTGTTCTCAAAGTTCTGACTTTAATCTGAGAATTCAGACTTTAATCTCAACATTTTGGTTTTAATCTCAACATTTTGATTTTAATCTCAAAATTCTGACCTTAATCTCACAATTCAAATTTTATTTTGAGAATTCAGATTTTAATTTCAAAATGCTGATTTTAATCTGGGAGTTCAGACTTTAATCTAAAATTCAGACTTTAATCTGAGAATTCTGATTAGAATTCAGACTTTATTCTCAAAATTCTGATTTTAATCTCAAAATTCTAACTTTTTCTAAGAATTCTGACTTTTTGACTTCTGACAAAAATGTCAGAATTCTGAGATTAATGTCAGATTTCTTTGTCTTTATTTGTCAGTGGCCCTAATTCTCTTCTTTACAAAACAATCCAAAAACAGCAAATACTTTTATGCCAGTTATGCATATAAGAAACCATCAGCCTTTTACAAAAAGGCAACAGTTAGTAAATGTGGGATCCTCTTTCTACTCTCTGTTTGTGCTTTAAAAAGAATAGCATTCACCTGGAGTTATATTTGCTACCTGAAGTCACAAATGCATCTCTCTGAGTGCTTCAGTCTGTGCATCCATGCACATTCACATTGGATCACGACAAAATGTGGCTAGCCACGCGAAAAGTTCAATTTGGGCTCCATCCAGAGTCTGTTCCTTATAAAGACCTCACGAAGGTGTTTGCTCCCAGCTTCTCCAGTCAAACTGTACAATCCTTTCTATCATTGAGTTTCTGTCTGAGCACGGCGATGCGCAGAGGCCCGAGGCCAGACTGAGTGGGAGGCATCGAGCATCGCTTCCTTCTCTCTGCACACAGATGGAAACATTGGAATACAACTCATCCTCCTTTACACGTCCTCCACTCTCTCTGTAGTCTGGCTAGATTTGTCTAAATAATTCTTCACATGTTGTTTAAGCTGTACAGTGAATCTGTCTCTTTCTTCTACATGCTGATCTTGTCTGTCTCCTCAAAGTTCACTCTATGTGCTGACAACAATATCCACTCCCTGCACACTGTACAAGACCATGGTTAGAGACAGGAAATTGTTTCTCTGTGAACTACAAGTGATGCTTTTTCTGCTCATCTAATCTTGCAGCTCATGTATTCTTTAACAAGTTCTCTTCTTTCAAATATTTACACAAAGTCTTCAACCTCACTCATCTCTGTGGGTGTAAACAGTATCTCTGCCTCGTTCTTCCTTCTTAAAAACGCCCTGATTGGGTTTGTGCAACTCATGATTTAGCTTTTAATCATCTTAACGGTTAGCAGTGCTGGGAAAGTTACTTTATAAAAGTAATTAGTTACTAATTACTTTGTCATGAAAGTAACTGAGTTAGTGACTGAGTTACAAGTTTATAAAAGTAACTAATTACCAGGAAAAGTAACTATTGCATTACTTTTTTTCATAAACATATTAATAGAATTTACTTAATTTACTATAAATTACTACAATACTAAAGTATAAAAGACTAAATAGACATAAAATGTATGTCCAATTGTTTATTATAAAAATGAATAATTGAAATAAATGGGCACCTAACAGGAAGAACTACAACCACTAATTATTACACTAATCTAAACTATTGACTATTTGCACGTGATGTCACAACGCTCACGGGACCATCCCCTTTGCCATGATGGTTGGCAAAAAGACCGTTTACACACGTTGAAAGTGATTTTACAGTAAAATGGTAATAGTTTGCTGCACTAACAGACAAGGATGTAAACTGAACCGCAGCGATCAATGAAATGGACTAGCAGACCTCAAAGTATTTTCGAATGTGCAGCGAACACGTTTTACCGGGTAAGATTGACGTTTTGATATTTCATGGGGAAGACGGAGACAGGGATAAATGTGATGTGTTTATATTTATTGATCATCCTAATGGATGGATGGATATTTCACCATGTAGAACGTGCGGTACCGTCCACTGTAGTGAAATGCGAGATAATTATTTACAGTAATATTGTTTCAATGTAGGATTACATGTTAAAATTGCGGTATTTATTTAGTATGATAAGCATAATCGTTATGAGATATCTTGTGTCAACCCGTGTTTGACTACAGCATCTGAACCCGGTGACCCCACCAGCGACAAAAACTGGTACGGATCCGGACTTTTTTAGTGTTTTTCTTAATCAGTCCAGTGTAAAGTTAAATGCTGTTTATCACATAACGTTATAAATCCAGCGGGGTGAATTCTGGCAAACTCTGCAACTTTTTTATATTGGTGAACAATAGGTGCAGATAAATAAACAAATGTTTTGACATAAGTGTCTCTCAGAGTTAGTCAGAGTTAACTCTGACGAAGACACCTACGTTGAAACGTTTGTTTATTTACTTTCACCTATTGAAAATTTTTTACATTGACCCGACGCTTCAGCCCCCTTCCTTCTTCTTAAAGCAGCATTCTGCAACTTTGCAGTTATATGGTCTCTGTTGCCCTCTAGAGGCTTGCTGCGTAACGTCACTGTCGTAACATTAAATCTCTCTGGGGCATAAGAGGCATGTTTACATTCCTAATATCAGGCAAAACAACGAAAACAAACTTTTCCACCTCCACACATTGAATAAATAGTTTTATCAGGACTGTATAACAACTTTATGTCCGACCAAACACAATAACCCTGGTGAAATAATTTATTACTTACCTAGCCTTTAGCAGCACGGCTAGGTTAGAGTCCGTAGTTCATGCTGTTCTTTCTAAAAGAGCTCTCCAGCGAGGAAAAGACGGCCCAATAATAACTCTGGTCTTTGCTCTTGTTCTATCACGTTCCTCTTTTCTTTTCCTAGATTCCTCTGATAAGGGATTTCTAGCTTTCTTTGGTGAATCTGCCGCTGCTACAGTGAGTCTACGTTATGCAATTATGGCAAGGCAAAGGGATAAAAAAAAATGTGCATTCTAAACTCGCATTATGTCTGCCAAAACGCTCGTTCAAGACGCGCGTTTTGGCAGACATAAGGCTCGCTTTTAGAACACGCGAGTTTTTGCCCAGTTGGCATCAAAACGCGCATTCAAGACGTGCATTTTGGCGGACATAACGCGCGTTTAAAACGCACACTTTTTTATCCATTTATCCACCGACAGTCAATCGAATGTAGCGCAGAGTGCCTGTCGTTTCCATCGTTTGAATTTATTGTTTTCTAAAGTGATAATAGGAGCTATAGACCCATTGGCAAGTGACTTCACGCGCCCAAGCGCCCAGCTTCTGGCTGGAGGGCAAGAAGACGGCCCTCCCCCATTAACCACCGTTGTTATTATCTGTCAGTTGTCAAAAAATTGAGCTAAATAGTGACAAAATAAAATCTATCAGCATGGTTAACACATGCACCGCTGTAGGCTGCACAATTAGACGAAAGGACAGTAACGTCAAATTTTACAAGTTTCCAGATAATAAAATACACCAAAGGTAATGGTTAACAGCCATGAAGAGAGTTGAGTGGAGGATCCATCCACATCATAGCAGCCATAGTGTCATGACAGAATAAAAAGGTAAAATATATGCACCACATGTCCAGACTCGAACAAGTTATAGCCATCTAATGACTTGTATGCCTTTTGCAACCAGGTTAAATCAGTTTGTTTTACAAAAAAGTTGGAGCGGGCAGACTTTAATGTCATTGATTTTGTGTTTACTGAGCTCTTCAGGTATGTCAAATGTATAAAAGTTATATAAATATATATTTTTTTTATTTATAAACCGTTTGTCCCTACTGAGATCTGCCCAGCCTCTAATGTCGTTTGTTTAGTTTCTGTTTACTGAAACACGGCGATCCTTCAACATTAACCTGCACAATGCAGAAGAGATCCGGTTACACCTACGTTGCTTCAGCTGTGTAAAGTCCAGGTGTGTTAATAAAATAAATGTAGATATCCCTGTGCTGAACTAGCGGCCAGTTCTAAGGACTATCATACCACAGCTCGTTGGCTATTTCAAATAGATCTGGAAGCTTTGCGCTAAACAACATTAGCTTGGAGATGTTTTTTTTTGATCATCTACACAAAGGTTTATTAGATGATCCCTAGGTTTTATCTTCTTAGCTTAAATCATGGAGATACAGGTCTGGTTAGCGGCTGCAGAGGGTTCTTTTGCCCCCCAGCGCTGTGTGCATGCGTGCTATGACCCGGATGTAAACAATAGCATTCAAGGGGTTTATAGTTCAAATTTCAAAATCTCCTCCTCCTTGATTACATCATGCTATGGGCCCCAGCTTTAATCATTGTCTTGAATCTTCAACATCAACAAATTGTAGTGCATGTTATACATTTGTTTAGCTGGCATGTGCGTCAAACAATACTGATGTCTACAGTTGGAAAAAGATGTTTATCTACTTTGCTTATCCCCCTACTACCTGTTATTTGATTATTTCCTTAGTTACAAAAAGAAGTTGAAATCCATCTATACTGCATCATGAGCTTTATAAAGAATGAGAAATTCAGCTTTATGCAGAAACCAATGATTTTTCACATCTTCACCAATGATTATTATATTTAATTACTTGGATTTTCAAACCTTTATTAAGAGAGTTAGGACCAAGAGGGAAGGAGGCAGTCTTTGTTTTGAAATGTTTGATCACCCCTAAATCCTCTAATGTAATCCTTAAATCCAGCATAAAGACAATCCAAATCCCTTAAAGTGAACCATCTTCCCTTAACTATAGAAACCCAAGTGGCCTGGGAGGTTTATACAACTTGAGCTTCTCAATCCAGACTCTTCTAATAAGAACGATCAACCTGCAATCCCTACAAAAACTTTAAAAGTCATCAGTGTTACCTTCATCTTTGAATCACGTTGAACTTTTCCTACCGAGTCCCTATTCGGCAGCTACATCATCGTCCCTCAGATCGGACAGATTAAAGACAAAAATGATTGACACAGAAGCAAAAACCGATGGAGAAGGTAACATTCAGGAATAAATGGTGGATATTAGAGTGAAGGAGTGTGATGCTCCAGGAGTGACAGGTTGCAGTGCGTGTGGCTGCGTGTGCATGCATGCGGAGGTTACGTTGGGGCCATGGGCAGCATTGTGAAAAGGACGATTGGTGTTAAATTGGGGTGAAAAGAGGCTTAGAAGGAGCCAGAGAGACTGTGTGAGACAGAGTGAAAGCCAGAAAGAGATGGTCACCCTTCACTCCACACATGGATTAAAGGCTATAGAGACATTGACAGGCTGAAAACCAGGCTTACACTGCTAAAGCCCTGCAGACACGCATGTCCGTAACTCAGAATGTGTTCATCCTAATGGTTACAGTATGTCCACAGAGGTGGAAGACAACGGGCAATGGTTTAGCTGTCATAGAGTCTCAGATTCACTGAGACGTATCAGCAGGATTCTTAGGTGTGGGCATGTTGGTGCTCGGCGAGGCTAACCATGGATGATACTCTCTGTTTCTGTTCCAGATGTTGATGCTATGGTTCTCTCATTATCCACAGAGCCCTTACATGCATAACAGGTTCCTCTAGGCCAGTGGTTCTCAATGATTTCCCATCACACCCCCGTCAGGGAACATCATTTTTTGCTCTTCTTCTGCTGGGTTAAAATGGCAGCCTTTTGTGTAGTCTGAGCGCTGCTGCCAACTAGTGACTGGGGGTGGTTTTGCGTTCCAGCATGAAAACGTATGCTAAAAATAATGGATTCTCCTGCATCTCGCTCCCATCCTGATCTGCTCATCCTCATGCACATGTGCTCATCATTCTCTTTCCTGGCTCATGGAAGGATGATCCGGAGCACAAACTGGGATTTTTGCTGGGAAGAAAGTTCTACAGAAAGTAGCAAAGGATCTTCAGAAATGCCGCTAGGTTTGTCGCTAGGTGCTATTTGGAATAAAAAGTCATTGAGGGGGTCGAAAAGTTGTTAGGAAAAAGTCGCTGAGTTGGCAACACTCGTCGGCAGATAGCCTTCCCATGGAAGTCCAATATGTGACAGACAGTGGAGTTGAGACCAGCAGGTTTAGCTTAAATGTGCCACAAAATAGCCAAAGCTTATCTTACTGCTGCTTATTTTGCTATTATATTCTTAATAGGCAAGTTATTTTGATTCTCAGATGAGGATATAGACTTCAGGAACTTAGGGGGCACCATAGTGGCCATGTGGGGCCCTACGCCTTCGCATAGTTGCCGTTTAGCAAGAAACTGCGATCTTCCTGTGGTTCCCATTCTCGAGGGGGGACCTCTGAGTGTTTGGGGCTCAGATCTCCCCCATGTCTTCCATGAGTCTTGGGGTCAGGTCTGTGGCCCCTCACACTCACTTTTGGACACAAACCTTATATACACAAGCTTGTGAACACTCCTGTTTTCAGACACATTACCCTGGGCGGTGGTTGACACTAAATACACCATTAATTAAGTATTGCCGTGTGCTTTTCAGTAACATTGTTATTGTTTTGTGCTGTGACATCTTGGTTCTGGTGTATTTCCTTTTTCTCTCTTTCTCTTATTTAGCCCACCTCTCTCCCTTTCGTCTTCCTCTTTTCTCTTTCACCTCCATCTTTCTGTTTGTTGGGATTAAAAATAAACCAAATGGAAATGTAAAAAAGTGTTTTTCAAAATATATATATCAGGCAGAGCATTAAAGCTGAAGCTGTGACAGTAAATTAGTAAGGCTTGTTTTTGGCAGTCAGGAAACAAAAAAAAAAAAAAATAGAAGTTTACTTCTGTCATAACTGCAAATTCTTTGTGCTACTATGAAGCATCACCTTGACAGAAAACAGCTTTGGGTTTTTCTTTGAATCGTGAGTTCTGCGTTTGTTAATCTAGCATTGATTTGTTTTCTGAGGAGATTAAAAGTCAATTTGTTCCCTTTTTTAAAAAGAGAGAGAGCAACAGGATAGAGGAGTAATTTAAAACATCATTATTTGAATAAAAAAGACAATCTCCAGAGAATAATAAGATGATGTGCTAGTGATATTTATCTATGAGGCTCACCTTAGACCATTCTTTTAGGTTTTTTTTTTTTGCAGCAACCAGTTCATTGATTTGGAAGAAGTTGGACTAAATAGCCTTCATGGTTGTGTGAGCAATAATTTCAAAAGCTATTCGATTTACTTTTCATTACCTCCATAATTTGATTCTTTCTAAAAATGAACCTGGAACAATAGCACTTGTAAAGATTGAGCCAATACATTTTCACATTGCCTGATAAAAACAGACCAACCTAGAGGTAGCTGGTGAAAAAACGACGTGGTGGGGCTGTTAACTAAAATATTTCCCAGTCAGCAACAGTTGGAAAATGACTCCAATTCCACAGCAGCCATTTATTTCCCTTCTTCAAAGCAGCAGTTTCACAGATAGTCAGTGAACACATTTACAGCTCAGATGGTAAACTGCATAGTCTCCATGTTTGATGTCACTCTGGTGTAAATGAAAAAAGGTGTAAATTAACAACACTTTTGAGTAATAATTGTGTATTTTTTCATCTAATAGGCACTGAATATTAGTGAGAATAGATGAAAATTTCTCTTTTACCTGCCAACAGTTTCAGCTTCTCGCTGAGGCCTTCTTTATCTCCAGGATTGATGAAATGGCTTTTACCCGGTATTCCCGGTGTGCGTCATGTGGGAGTGATAAGTAGAGTTATCAGGTCCATGGGCACTCCCACATGCTTGGTGGTGCTGTGTTGAGGAGTGTGTCCCAGAAAGCCCCTTCGTCTTTGTTGATCATGGATTTCTCGTGTGCCCTGATTTTTATTGATTCCCATAACCCTTATGACATGGGGAAATGGTGGCAGAGGAGTTAAGTGGCCGCCTTGCAATCGGAAGGTCACAGGTTCGCGCCCCACTCAGTCTGTCGCTGTCGTTGTGTCCTTGGGCAAGACACTTGACCCGCCTTGCCTGCTGGTGGTGGTCGGAGGGACCGGTGGCGCCAGTGTACGGCAGCCTCGCCTTCGTCAGCGTGCCAAAGGGCAGCTGCAGCTACGATGTAGCTCATCCCCACAGCATGTGAATGTGAGTGTGAATGGGTGGATGACTGATTGTGTTGTCAAACGCCTTGGGGGGTTGTAGAACCCTAAAAAGGTGCTATACAAATACAGGCCATTTAACATCCATCTTTTGTATCAATCAATTTCTCTGCCTATGATATGTGCGATGGTGTGTTTCCTTAGTCCATCGCATGGCTTTCCTGTCTGTCTGTTATGGCTGATTTCAGCGTTTTGTTGTCAGCCGTGTCCTTGTTTTTCTCTTGTTAGCCTGAATCATGTTGCTTTTTCACACTCTGTACACTCGGACAAATGAACACCAGAGGTCTGTCTCCTCAGTAGCTACGTTTACATGGGCACTAGTAATCAGAATGAATGCCCTATCAGATCTAAAATTCTTCATGTAAACATGTCAATCGGAATATTCTGATCCGATACGGCCTGATCAGAATTAAATTCTATTCCGATTGAAAGAGGTGGTTTTGTCCGATCATCATTCCGATTGACGTCCATGTACACACCCATTCGGATTGTTGGAGTAAAATAATGCTAATGTGTGCAACTTCAGCGTGACGTCTTTCCGCCTTTGCAGACGCTCAGGACAAGTGGAAAACATGGCGGGAGGTAAACAGAAGTGGTCTGTTGCCGACACAAATTTTTTTACTGGAAACACTATGGGAGCTCAATATTGGGGCTCCGGTGGCCTAGTGGTATGAGTGTCCGCCCCGGGACTGGGAGATCGGGGTTTGATTCCCAGTCGGGTCATACCAAAGACTTTGAAAAAATGGGACCCAATGCGTCCTCGCTTGACACTCAACACTAAGGGGTTGGATTGGGGGGTTAAACCACCAAATAGTTCCCGAGCGCGGCCACAGCTGCAGCTCACCGCTCCCCACCACGGAGATGGGTCAAATGCGGAGATGTAATTTCACCAGTGTGTGATGATGACGTCTCGATGGCCGAACAGCTATAAATGCTGAGTTATACACTCAAGTGCATCTAAAGATGCAGAAAGCGGGAATTCACCGAAGTATCGACCGAATCAAAAACCGCTGGAAAAGTATTACAAGGCAATAACTCAAAATGGCAAAAGACAAGATGGCTTTTGTTTATGCGGGACAGACAACTCTGCGCATGCTCAACCTATTTAATCTGACTGAACGCTTGGTGCATGTATACTCACGGCATGATCGGATCATTTCAGTTACTGTCCATGTAAACAGAGATTTGGGATTTTCGATTAACCAAGATTTGAACGGATAGGGGAAATTTGATGCATGTAAACATAGCTAATGCAACATTTGTTGCATGGCAGGGATGGTCTTTCATAGATTATGTTGCATTGGTGGCTTGGGTTTGTTTCATCTTTAGGGTGCACTAATATCTGTTTTAATTCTCTGTATGGTTTTATGGTGGCTCCGATGTGGTGCTTGTGCAGGGATCTTTGTTATTCCTTGTATGTAAGGTAGACTCACTACTTTTCTATTTGTGTTTTCTGTTGTCTTTTTCTGAGCTTTTTATTTCTTTTGTTTGGGTTGTGAAGATTGTGCCTGTGTTTTTCCTTTAGTTACTGCTCATTGTGGACATTTGCAGTTCTGTAGCACCCTATTAATGCATGTTTCTTCCTGTTTTCAGACTAAGTAAAAGGCAGGTAAAAGAGAAGTTTCCATCTATTCTCTTTATTAAATAATAATATTCAGTGCCTATTAGATTGAAAAACTATGCGATGATACATACTGAGACACAATGAACATCGCTACTTTTGAGTAATGATTGTTATCACTGCTTCATACTGAGGTAAAATGTTCGGACTAAATGGGTGGATGGTGAAATAATTTAGTCGTGTTTTTCAAAAACGTCACTACTCTGATTGATGAAATCACTGATTAGCTTGTTGGCTGCTTACATGTACGAGGTAAAACATTATTTGCATGTTTTGAGGAAAAAGCTCCCAGCTCCACAGTCTCATCTTTAATTTATGACTCTTTTGAAACCACTTTTGGGGAAAACCAAATGAGACGGATTTGAGTGAAAAGTATTTACAATGTGTTGCACATTTGGCTGCTGATAGTAATTGTTCTAGAGCATGGGGATGACTGAAGCTTAATCAAATCCACACTTTAACCAATTCTGCTTCACTTTCATGCTAATCTTAAGTAATCTGATTGCTTTTCTGTTTCCATGTGTTTACTTTACATATATTTTTGCTTAATATCAGCATTACAGCTGGTAGAATATGTTTGTTTCATTTCCCATTGATTTTAAATGAACCTTTATTCCTTGTATTTTCATCCATCTCATTGACTGAAGCTCCCAGAATGCGTTATCTCGGATCATTATTAGCTTTCAGTCTAAGTCCTTGCCTTTGTAAACCCCCTCCTCTGTGCTCAGACTCCAGATTTTCGGTCTTCTATCTTATTTTGTCTGATAATCCAACCCTTAAGTGTGAGCTGCAACATCCCCCTGTGCACAAATGGTTTTCTTAAAACACAGTCTCTTCTGGTGGAGATTTTTGGGTCAATCTTTAGAGCTGCTACAAAAATGTTTCTTCTGCATCACTTCAACACATTCTGTGGTTTTCTTCCACAATGTTAACTCGCAGGTGTGCAGAAACATCTGCTTAAGGCCTGGTGATGTCTGAAAGCAGTACAGGAAGTTACAACAGTCACCCATGCATGTTTGTGTATTATCATGCTGTAAGAGTGATTGCTAATTGGTGAACAGCTGTGCCTGGTGACTTGCTACTAACAAGTTGGAGCTGCACTGCATGGCCACAAAAAAAAAATGCGATTGGGGTGACTAATATTCAACTGAAGCATGATATTTAAACCCAAACGATGCAATAGGGTTAAAGTGGTCCTAGAGTTTAAAACCACATATACCTGAATATAGGCAGCTTGGGGTTTCTAATGTAGCATACCAAAACCATCATACCATGTACATCTCTGACCTGCTTTCCTGTGTACATCAGTGATGTTAAAGGTAAAGAGAAACTGTTTGCTCTGAGAAAAGGTGGCTCTGGTGCACCTGTTTCAGGAACTAGAAGTGAGCAAGATCAGAGTTGAGCTGAAGATGGCATTTCCTGATATTTCCTGATATGTGGACATCTCTCCTCTGATTGGCTAACAGCAACACGACTCTACCACTGACTCTGTTTGCTCTGCAACGTTGATGTTTTATCTCCACAAATAACTCAAGCCTGGAGGAGTTCTGCTGTGTGGTGGAGTTGCTAATGCTAACGGTTAGCTTCTACTAGCTGAGACGTTCTCTGCTGTTTCCTGGACGCTAAACCAACAACATCCTTTCCTGTCGTGCGTCAAGGTGGGTGAGTCCATGAATGTTAAGTGACAGTGTGTCTGTCAGGATTATCTGAACCAAGCAGTTTTCCATCTATTTTTTTTATCTGAAGTTAATGCAGGAGATAGGTGTAGAAAACTTTTTCATTAATCTGTAAAACACAACTTTTTCTTTGGATAATTAGGTAAGAACTCGTGTTTATTTGGGACCGGATTGAGAAGTCATTTGGCTAAACCACAGTGTGGGTTATTAACATTCAGACCTGTGACTCTTTAATGGAGTGGACAGGAGGAGATCGTTCTGGACGGGCCTCCCTCTGTGAGACATATGCTCACAGAGGCACGTGCGGCTCACGCTCGGCCAGCCACCGAAGCCTCCCCCGCTGCAGGAACGGAGGAAATGATGGATAGATGTCAGAGGCAGGTCCCTCTCTCATTCACCACCCCTGTTTACTTGGTGTGTGTGTGAGTGTGATAAATAGCTGTGAGTGCAGAGGTCTGTGTGTGTTTGTCCAGACTCCATTAAACACCTGTTCAGCATCCTGAAGCTGCAGCCCTGTGGCATCAGGCTGCTGAGGATGTTCAGACATGCTTACAACATGAACTAAACGTAAAAACACTCATAAGTGTTTCAGCAGCGTTAGGGACATTTCTAGCATATATGTGCTCATTATCAATGTTTATCACTTTCTATCTATCCTGTCAGGCTAGCAACTCAAACCTGAGCTAGTTGTGTGACTGCATCAAAACGAGGGACGTTTGGTATGATCAGATTATATATAAATATATATATATATATATATATATATATATATATATATATGTTTTTTTTTTTCCTGTAGGCGCACCACCCCAAAAAAAAAAAATTCAAAATGTATGTGATCATAACAAACTGGTGACCAAAACACCAAAAAACATCCTTTAAAAATCCACAAAGGTTTGTGGGTTTGAATAAATTTACACTTAGCATTTTTAATTACTATCCATAAATTTTACTTTTTAAATGTGTAAACCCGAACATGTGGTTTGTGTTGTGTGAAGATTAAAGATCCCACGTTTGTAACCACCTCTCTGTCCTGAAAGCAAACTGTTTCACCCGTTTTGTCTTTCTGGGAAGTTTTAGGTTGCAAACAAAAACTAACATAAAGCATTTTCCTCAAGGATTCTTTTTTGTGTCTTTTAGCAACAAAAATAGAAAAGAATCTTATTTTTTTACAAATATGCATACTCGTCTGCCATCTACAAGTAAAGATAAGCTTTTTATTTATTTTAGGGGAACAGTATGTTTGTGATTTATTAAACATTTATAATAAAATACCATGTATCAGATACATATTTGGATGTGTATCCTCCTGAGTGTCTGGGCGACCCACCCCTCTAAAGATGGCTGATGTTAGAGTCGTTTTAGTTTGTGCTGTTATGTTGTTCAGGAGTGCAGTAGTGACTTCTTGCATCATCTAGCTCTGATCTGATGAGCTATTTTCATCCTGAGCTCCTGTAGAGTGCTGGTAACACATCTGTCACAGGAGCTCTATAGGTCCAAATGAAGCCAGCTGCACACACACATCGCACTACAGACTGAACAGCAGCAGCTAAACTCAAGATCCAGACAGACCGCACAGCTGCTGCAGGTCTCAGAGCCAACATCGGGATCCTTCTGGAGCATGAACGATGAGCACGTTGTACAACTCACAAAGCTTCACGTCAACAACTCATCTGGTTGTTTTATTGTTTTCATGGCGCTGCTATGGCCGATATTATCAGCGTTCGGTGTTCTAGTGGTGTTTTTGTGAAGAACAACGTTCAGGCAGCCCACCTTGGTAAGTTAGTGCAGGTAAAACTCTAATAAAAACACCTGAAAACAATTCTTACCTTTCATTTACCTCATTGCATTATTAGAATAACTCATTTTAATGTTTGTCATTTCCTGTCATGTTTACAAATATTACTGCACATTATACAGATTTATTTACTTTATTAATATTGAGAGAAAATTTTAAACTGTCAGTGTGCATTTTGGTATTTTCCATTCATTATTGTCTCAGTATCTTGTATGGGGGCCACACAAGACACTGAAAAGCATTTTGAGTTGCAGAAATGAAGTGTTTGAAATAATGGACTAGCCTGCCACATCTTCATTTCACTCTGATTTTAGGGTGTCTACACAATTGAGCCCTCTGTAGGCTGAAAACTTTTATTTCCATTAAAAGACTTGGCATCCTTTTGTTCCTAAGACATTGCCCTGTCGTTATTTGTATAGATATCCAACTTCATATTGAGATCTGATGTATCTAATGTGTTTCTTTAAAGTGTTCCTTTAATTTTTGTGAGCAGTGTATATATAGAAATGTTGAAAGTGTCAGCACCTTGTAAGCAACACGCTGAAGCCGAAGGACATTTAGAACATCAGAGACACGCTCCCTTGTAAATGCCATTTGCAGTTGCTCGTAAACACTTGTATCCCAGTGAGATTGTGGCCTTAATGCAAAAAAAAAAAAAATCTTTCTTCTAATCTTGATTTCATTGAACAAGATGAAGGAAGTAGGTTGGATCTCTTTAAACAGAACATGTCTGAGGAAGTTCTGATTAATCAAGGTCAAAACATTGGTTTGCATCAGGAAATCAAAACAACTGCAGACTGATGCTGAAAATGATTAAAACTACATTCCGAAGAGCCTTGTGCATTAATAAAACATGGAGGGATAGAACATGTAAACATCGTCTCTGCAGAATAAATGTACTTGGAAAAATAAACTGAGCGTTAATGACTGGAGATCAATAAAAAAATATCAGGAAAACACACAACTGATCATTCCTAACGAAGCCAAGGGCCTTTCCACTGGAACAATAGTCCCATTAGTCATCATCACAAACTCTCTGCGTTTGACCCATCCCCGTGGGGAGCGGTGAGCTGCAGCAGTGGCTGCGCTCAGGAACTTTTTGTTAGTTTAACCCCCCAATCCAACCCATAATGCTGAGTGTGAAGCGAGGAGGCATTGGGTCCATTTTTAAAGTCTTTGGTATGACTCGACCGGGATTGGAACCCTGATCTCCCAGTCCCAGGGCAGACACTCATAGGCCACTGACAAAGGTAATGATGATGGTATTCTAACTTAACAGCTGTGTTGTCCTGAGAAAACCACCAATCAGGGAGGCTGATTCATTTGCAGGTGTACATATGGGTTGGATTCTACTGAAATGGACAAAAAATGTCAAAAATGTCACTAGGTCATATTTAGATCCAGTTCTGTTAAACCAAGTTGTGCTTCTTAATAGGGGTGCACCAATTGACCTTTCGCCGAGCCCCGCCCCCCTTAGTTACTGTTACCAAGTCTGACAATAAGTGGATCAAATACTGCAGCTCCGCAGATTTCCATGATGGAAAGAAGTACACAGATGCGTGTCAGCGACATTTTTTGGAGCAATTCGTCCTCAATATCATCCAGATGGAGGCAAAAGGGTTACAGTATGCAGTGGAGGGATATATTAGTGTCGGCTCTGCTGAGCGAAGCGTAGCAGGGAACAAGGAGTTTGGAGTTTGGGAGAAGGTCCGGCGTCCGGGGACGCGTGGATCTGAGGAGCGGTGGCGGCGATGCGGTGTCCCTGTGAGCTGTCAGATGTCAGATGATCTGAGCTGCAGGCAGCTCTAACGGAGAAAAGCTCCCGGCGTTCTGCATCGCTATCATCTCAGCTGAGTCTGTTTATAAAATGTAACTTTTTATGCCCGTGTTTACTTTCATTTTTAGTTCCCAGCCGGAGCTCAGCATTAATTCATCACGTGATCATGACACCACCCGCTGTTGCGCCAAGGCTTAATGTGCGTTTATAAGACACACAGTTGAGGTAATATTACGCTGATTTGCCGTCACGGTGTGTCTTATCTAAAAGGGTCTTGGATAGTCTGGGAGGCGGACCTCCGCTCAGCCGCAGGCGGGGGGAGCACTCATGCTTGGCTGTTGCTGGTTGAGCTCGATGAGGAGGTTCTGAAGGGAAATGAAGGAGACACGACTACTATCGAGGCTAATGCTTAGTAGTAAATTAGGCTTAGCTTCATCATTTTGTTTGGAGCTGTCGGATAGTAACGGTTGCTATGATGTGTGATTGGACAATAGCCGTTCTGGGGGCGGGGCCGGCGAAAGGCTAATTGCAGTTTTTGGCCGATCACCGATCTTGAGAAAAACCTGACTTGTCAATACCAATTTTTGCCAATACGATTTTGTCTTAACTAAAATCAGATTACGTCACTGTTTCACTTTCCTTTTATTGAGAAAACCAATATGAATACTCATGAAACAATACCAGTTTCAACTGGACATGATGTATTGTTCTCAAATTTAAGTGAACTAGGGGTGGGACTCGATTTAAAAAACTTAATCTACACTTAATCTAATTAATTAATCTTGATTAATCGCATTTTAATTGTTTAAGAAAATTTGCCCCAAAAGCAATTTTTTAAAATTAAAAACAAGGAGTCAGAAAATCAAAAAATAGTCATTGACATTATTATTGCAATTTCTAGTCTTTTAATTTCTAAAAAAAAATGCTTTTAAATTGTATTTCAATTCAAAGCAGGAGAAAAAAAATATGCATATCACTGGCAAAAATAGGACAGACCTAAAAGTACAAAACTATTTTAAGTACATTTTGATAATGGCATTGTCTTTAAAATAATAATAATAATAATAATAATAATAATAATAATAATAATAATAATAATAATAATAATAATAATAATAATAATAATGGGTTGATAGAATGTGTGTGCAATCTGATTTGATTTAGCATCATTAGAGACAGAAATGAAGGCAAAAACACATGAAGAGGGATTTCTGATCACTCATTTGATTGTAGGTTTAGTTGTGTTTGGAGCACATTAAAAAGCCAAGGTTCTGAGCTTTCTATAGAGGTGCAGCTTGACTATATTGATATTTCGGCCATGTATTTTGCTGCTAAACTTCAACATCCCCCAATTGGGGGACCCTCAGGCTTAAAGGGTTAAATGCGTTGATTTTTTTAACGCGTTATTTTTTTCTGATTAATTAATCATAATTAACGCGTTAAATTCCCACCCCTAAAATGAACATATTTAGCATTGCTGTTTGAACTACAAAAACATATTTGCTCCTTTAGACTTTCATTTTTCTAATTTTCAAAACAAAATTTTGTACCTGTTTTGACACACTTGTCCAAAAAAAAAAAAGATTTTATATCAATGATTTGCTTTAACATTAACTAGGGGTGCACCGATTGCAGTTGTTGGCCGATCACCGATCTTTAGAAAACCCTGAGATCGGGGCCGATAGATCGGTGCACCCCTACTTCTTAATCCAATAAATGTAGTACTCACTTCAGCTCTCTTCCCTCTAAAACTGCCTATCACCATGACGATGGTACAAGGGGATAAAATGAACCAGTGGTGAGGGAACATCTCACTGACTTGAATGGTTTCATCTAACCTCACTATTCATCTGCGAGATCATGTGTGATGAATATGAATCAAGCACACCTCCCATGTCCTCTTCCAGAACCATTACGCCGTTGGATCATCACAGCTACAAGTGCTTGTTTTGACCCTAATAAGCTGCCTGTTGTCCCGTTTAATTCTGTAAAGCACTTTGCTAATGGCCTCAACATCAGCTGCTGACATGACTGTTGCTATAATGACCTGAGCATAACAGGACCACTTAGCTGGAAGCTTAGCCCAGGCTAGGGCTGTCTGCGCCAACCAAAGGTATAATAACCTTATTTTAGAGTACAGCGGTCCTCATGGGGCCCAACGGGGGGTGGAAGCCTGATATTCACCGTCTATCACCATTAATTGTTAGGAGAGCACTTTAATAAGCTTAAAAAGATGTCAATTATCGTACCGTGGACGTCCTCTGCATGCATGTCTCTGTCGTGGCTGTCAGAGTAATCAAGTTAGCATGACTGAAGCACTTAGCAATAACATCAGCATGGGTGATAGCTCCCCCACTCAAACGGCAGTTCTTCACATTTATGGAAAGCGGTAGTGATCGCTCAACACCCATTATCCCACTCCCTCTCTTTTCACATCCGCCTTCCTTCATATGCCGTCGTTCGTTCGTTCCCCACACATGTTCACACACTTCTTCTGTCCATTTTAATTATGATTGATTCTGCATGGCATTAAATTGTGATTAAAAAACTACATTTGACACACACACACACACACACACACACACACACACATACAGAGTCAGACAGTTGGTACAGCTCTCTAATGAAGTGTCAGCACACTTGTGGCAAGCAACAATGGAGCCCAAACAAATGGGAAGAGCACACACACACACATAGCAACATGTCAGAAGGCAGGCCTACTGCAGCTAATAACATGTCACTACTGCTGACACTGCACTCTACTTAACCAACACCGTGTGTGTGTGTGTGTGTGTGTGTGTGTGTGTGTCTGAGAGGGAAAAGAAAACAGCAAAACTGAGAGTGTGTGAGAGTCAATAGCATAGGGCAGACAGAATTAAAGCTGGTCTAGCGAATCTACAAAAAAAGCTACGTTTTGAACGCAAACACGATCATGGAACACTCACGCCCAGGGCTGCCAACTCTCACGTGAGACACACGCATCTGACCCCGTTCAGACGCTTTCACGCCACACCTCCAATTTATCACGCTGAAAAAACAACCCCCCCCCCCCCCCCCCCCCCCCCCCCCCCCCCCCCCCCCCCCCGCTCTCATGAGACGAATGTGCACCACACCTTTATGTGTCTATGTTCCATGCATTATGTATATGCATGTTTTAGTTATTTTTATATTGTCATTTCCTGTTTAATTTTTTTAATCGTGTTTTTATGTTCTTCAGCGCCTTGGCCTCCAATGAAGGGCATGGAAGGCGCTTTATAAATAAAGTTTTGATTGATTGATTGATTGACCTTTACTCTACTATGTACAACGTTGTTAAGAGGCATGAAACAAATATTTTAAGCTAATTTGTTTTTCAAATTTGCTATTGCAGCTTTAAGTGGGCCATTGTGAGAACACACTCATTTAAATCAGAGCTCATGTCTGAGCTGTTACATGGATGCATGAGTAGTTTATTTACTCCAGTCTGTCCTCCTCCTCTGTTACGGCCCCCGTGATTTCATCTGAGATCGGCACCCTGGACAGCGCCCGCACAAGCTGTCCCCCTCCTGCTCCAGCTCTGTTTTCCCACTCCAGTTCAGGACCTTGGAGAGAGGCACGGTGATGAGCAGCACAGCTGAAATCAATCAGCATTCAGACAGCTTATAAGACTATTTATGCTTCTCTGTCAGCTCCGTGAGGGAGAGACGAACACGCATTGATGAAAACGTTTTGCCTTCGGACTGGGGAGTGTTGCAAAGCAATTCCCCACCAGGACAGCAGAGGGCGTATTGCTTTTCTGGGGTATCCTGTCATATCCGGTCCAAGATTTGCATTTACTATTGTGTTTATATTGTGTTTTTTGTATTTCAGAGATTTTCCCTCATTCTCCTCCACCTCTTCATGTGGTCACCACCTCTAAACCCACATTTCCCGTCATTTCCGTCCACGAATAAAATGCTTTCTGCGTATCTTTTTTATACTCCTCTAGTCACTCGTGAATAAAACATTCATATTTTTGAAATTTTTCCACGAGGTATACTTGAGGTAAACTTGCATTCTCCGTCTCGTTCGACGGATGTTTAGAAAAGTGGGTGGACTCTGTCCATCCTTGTGAACCTGTTGGATAGCCCTCACAACGATGGATAATGGCGTTGCATGTGTCCGTACCGACGCAGACGGAGAAGCATTAATTAGGCTTTAGCCTTTAAAGCAACATTCCGCAACTTTTACACCTGACAATTATGCTCTTTTGTAAAGTTTTTGCGTCATACTATCATCTATTATGTTAATTTTCATACCTGTGATAGTGTTGGGGGGTCCCTCGTCTGTTTACTGCACTATACAGTTTTTGAGCTTCGGGTAGCCGCAGGATGTACTGACTGGGTGTCATTTTACGGCAGAATATGGCAAGCCAAAGGGATAAAAAGAATGCATTCTAAACGTGCGTTATGTCCGCCAAAATGCGCATCTTGAACGTGCGTTTTAACGCCAAAGGGAGCAAAAACTCGCATGTTCTAAAGCAAGCATTATGTCCGCCAAAACGTGCATCTTGAACGAGCGTTTTGGCAGACATAATGCGAGTTTAGAACGCGCATTTTTTTTTATCCCTTGGGCTTGCCATAATTGTATAACATAGATTTGCTGTAGCAGTGGCAGATTCACCAAAGAAAGCTAGAAATCCCTTATCAGAGGAATATAGGAAAAGAAAGGAAGAACGTGATAGAGCAAGAGCAAAGACCAGAGTTATTATTGGGCCGTCTTTTCCTCGCTGGAGAGCTCTTTTAGAAAGAAAGGCATGAACTACGACTCTAACCTAGCCGTGCTGCTAATGGCTAGGTAAGTAATAAATGATTTCACCAGGGTTATTGTGTTTGGTCAGACATAAAGTTATTATACAGTCCTGATAAAACTATTTATTCAATGTGTGGAGGTGGAAAAGTTTGTTTTCGTTGTTTTTCCTGACATTAGGAATGTAAACATGCCTCTTATGCCCTAGAGAGAGATTTAATGTTATGACAGTGACGTTACGCAGCAAGCCTCTAGAGGGCGACAGAGACCATAGAACTGCAAAGTTGCGGAATGCTGCTTTAAAAGGCTGATCCTTTCAGTCGTTCAAAGAAGGCGCAGATCTGTGCTGCAGTCCCCTCGTTTGTGGCTCCTTATCTTCTGAAAATAACTGTTTTTAATCATGCATGCTCTAGAACTTGTTTGAAAGAGAACTTGTGAGTGAGTCTGTTTAGTTTGAGTTTATTCTTTGTATTGTCATACGCGGATGACTTGTAGAGTTAAAGAGCAGCTGGTTAGAGTCGTTTCTCTTTTGTCTAGTCTAACTTTAAGCTTCAGATTTGTATCTTGTCTTAATTTTTGTCGTCTCCCTTGTTTGAATTAAGAAGAGCACTTTTAGTTAGAGTATTTAAGAGTTTTATGTTTAGTGAATTAAATCATTTGGTTTTTCTCCCATTAGGTTATTTTTGGTTACAGGAAAGGTAGTATTCTTATGTTTGTTATGTTGCAGTGCCTCTTCCTGCTTAAATTAACCTTAATATAATAAACATTTAGATTATTGCTAGAACCACCTTTAGTGTTACTCTCTCCTTCGTTCTCCTAGCCAGCCGGGATGTAACACCCTCAAACAACACAAAAAACACAGGGTTCTTTCAGATGATTGTGTTAAGTGACCCACGTGTTTGCTAAACTGTAGCCAGAATGCTTGAGTGAGTTTGGAGTAATTACTATCACCGCAGTTATTAATGGATAATTTAACTGAATGGTTCTCAGGATGCTGAAGATGATTTTCAATACAGGCAGACAAAGATGAGGTAAGTGAGACTGAAGGTGACCGACACAGACAGCTTTAAATACAAAGATGCGTCGTTCCTTGAAGGTATGCACATCGCCTTGTAAATAATGGAGCTATTTCCATTTGGGCAAATCTTGAAAATACAAATATCAGCAAAATGGATCAGTTCAGATGGGATCATGTTGAAGATAACAACTGGCAACTAGCACACTAAAGTTTAGCTAAGTATCTTTACTAATGGTTGGTTTATGGTTGGCTAAGATCAGTTGGCTCTGGTGGCCATTTTGAATCAGGTAGACTCCTTATGACGCTTACACATCTGGGCCAGTACGGACCAGTTCGGGACCAGAATTTGGTTTTCCATCTGGGTCACATGTGCGTTTTCCGCTCTGAGGGGACTCTTATTTCCAGACCTCTTCCCTCGGAGGTCCAGCTGGGACCGAGGTGACACTATGGACTCATTGGCCAGCTGAAATTCACACCTATCGCCTCGTTCGCTGTCGAGTTCACATCAAGCATGGAGCTCCTGTCTCCCGATCGGCGCCAAAGAAAAGAAGAGGGCAGAGGAGGAGACCAGTGTGTGTGTGTGTGTGTGTGTGTGTGTGTGTCGCGTTTATGAGAACACGCACAGCGGTGAGAGAAAACAGGGATCAAATTAATAAAATAATGTGGTTCAGAGTCTCCAAAAGCAACACAGCTCACACCCGCCTTTGTTTATCTTATTAAGGAGGACACCACGGACTTCTCCGTGCATCTTTTGCACCACGAATTCAGGGATTTCTGCAATTATGAGAAGTCCGTGTGTACATAAACGCTCGTATGAGCCCAAACTGACGTGACCAAGCCCCAACCGTACTGGCCCAGATGTTTAAGCAGCTTTAGATGTAGTTGTACGTCCAAGGGTTACTTCCTATTCTTCTTCTCTTTGGGCCTTTCCTTTCAAGGGTTGCAACAGAGAATCATCTGTCTATATTTAGTCCTTTCTTCTACATTCTATTATATTTCTTTCTATTACTTTCAATTAAATTAAGTGGTTCATCCAATATTTTTTTACCAAAATATTAGGCGAGGATTTTGTGCAATGAGTAAGTTTTCAGAATATGTGTTGGATATGACTTTGAACAACTAGAACATCAAATTTTAGCTCATTTTTTGTAAAGCAGTCTCAGGTAGGACTATTTTAGAGTTGGCTAAGGATGATTATTGTTGACCGCCATCTTTGATCAGGTCAGCCTCAAAAGTTAGTCAGTTGTAGACGTACACCCTATATTTACTTTATAAGATGATTATTTTGCTTACATTTTTTACCATGAACGTGCACACACACACACACACACGCACACACGCACGCACGCACGCACGCACGCACGCACGAACACACACACACACACACACACACACACACACACACATCAAATCAAAAATCAACTCCTCCAGTTAGAACATTCCTTCAGTGTTTGACCAAGCACCATTATGAAGATTCACCAAACATTATCCCCAGTGAGAAAAGTCAAAAAGTAACAACCGTTTATTGTTTTGAAACCATGGTTACCTGGAAACTTTTCACACCACTACTCTCGGCACCGTGTGTGCTGCCACATGATGATGTGGGTGACTCTTTTCACTTTCTAGGAACATGAAATTGTAGCATTTTCCTTCTGCCAACTGGGATGCAAAAGCTGCATAATTTGGAAGCACAAAGCTTCAGAAAATAGTGTAAACATTTTGAGAACCTTCTCTTTGTCCCTCACTATGACCTGCTTTTTATTCAGTCGTACATGTATGGCATCTACTGTGAAGGTTTTAAAAATGCTCAGAGAACTAGAGGGAGATTAAAGAAGCTGACATCTCTTGCTATTCCACTGGTGTAGCATAAGTGCTACATGTAGCTACTGCTGGCAAAATTTGCACTTGTAAATAACCAAAGAAGCTATGTAAAAGCAATGGTGGAGTAGTTTATAGAATCACATCGCAAGACTCTCAGCCATTAGCTTATAAATCCTAAAGGATGTAAAATTCTGTGTACAAGTTACAAATAATTATTATTGTTAGGTGTTCATGATTACCCTTGGTTGTGTGGTTGTTGATGAGAGCTGCTTTAATAAGCTACTGTTAAGAGCAAAATGTCCTATGTCTGGTGCTTTAGTGCTGCAGAAACGGTACAATATTAAGGAATTAGTCTAGCTCATGTTTGAACTATAACATCCTTAATGCTTCCAGGACCCAGACCACTAAAAATACTCTAAAGAATGTGTTGCAGCAGGAAGCTGCAGAGATCAGTGACAATGTCTAAACGCCGGACTGCGTTTTTATAAGTCGTCCCAGACAAATCTGTCATCGTGAACAGAATTGTGACAAAAAGCAGTGAACGTGAGCGTGATTTGCAGGCCTATCCTATGTTCGTCTAGTGTGAGTGGCATAGCAACGCTCACATGACCAAATCTGACAGCCTTCAAGCAGTTTCAGAAAATCTACAACTCCGGTCTGCAATTGACCAATGAAAATACACCCAGGAAGTGATGCAAAATAGCGTGCGAGAGTAGCATTTGCAACATTAGCAACAGTGGAGGCTACATGCAGGAACATGTAGACCACTCCTTTTTGGAGTTTTGTTCAAAGTCTAATAACAATAACGTTAACGCCAGGGATTTTTTCTGATTTTCATCGTCATTGTCTTGAGTAACTCGGCTTTTAGTGACAAATGCTTTCCGTCAAGTGCACTCATGATGTTAGCGTGTCTTGCCAGAGTGAGATGTCGTGCAGTTTGGCTTGTTGAAATATTGGGCCGTACAGTGTACCACTTCTCCGGAGTCCTCACAGTGTGACAGGGAGCAGTCCTTTGCGCAGTGTAGCCTGTACTTTATGGTTCACTGAAACAAATGTCCCTGCCAGTGGCGGCTGGTGAGAAATATTCTTGGTGGGCTGTGCTTTTTTTTTTAAACAAACTTGTGCTTTCTGAGCTTTGTGCACAACTCCACTATTTCCTGAACTAAGCACAGCTCTTTTATTTCCTGTCTTACATCATTGGACAAACTGATTAATCCAGGTGTGTCTGACCATTGTTGTTGTGACTACTGAGGTCATCATCATTCAGATCATCTGAATGGGGTGTGTTCAAGTGGGGAAAGTCCCAAAACATGCAAGGCAGTGTACCTGGCCATTCTCTCAAAGCCCCCTGCCTCTCTCACAGTGATTGGATCAAAGTCATCTGCGTCTCTGATTGTCTGGAAACATTTGAGGAGGACATCCTTGTGCTCATACACTGTGTTGACAGCACGACTGTGGAAGTTCCACCTGGTTGCTGAAGTTGCTGGAAGTCTGTGTGCCACCACTTGATCAAGCACAGCGGTTCGCTTGAATGATCGGGAGAAGAAAGCAGCAAATCCACCAAGGTCTGAAAAGAAAGTTCTGACCCTGCGGATGTGTGAAGTTGCCTGTTGCATGATGAGGTTCAGCTGATGGGCATAGTGGATGTAGTGTGCACTTGTGTACACATCATTCACCTTACGCTGCACTCCACCTGTGGCTCCCCTCATCGCTGCAGCCCCATCATAGACCTGGGCAATTAGTTTACCCTCTTTTCCAGCAGGGATGATCTTGCTCAGCCTCTCCAACAGTGCTGTGGAAATAGTGTCAGCGGTTGCATTCTGAAGAGGGATGAACTCGAGAAAACGTTCTTGAATGCTGTTCTGACTGTCGAGATACCGTAACACAAGCACCAACTGGCAGCGGGTGGAAATGTCTGTAGTCTCATCTGCCTGAATAACAAGATAATCTGCATTGTTCACCTCTCCAAGAATGTGGGTTTTAATCACTGACAACATACAGTCCAACAGCTAGTTCTGCACGGTCTTTGAGGTGCCTTTAAAAACTGTCGCCGTCTTCAGATGATCCTCCAACACAATATTGAGTGAAGCAACCAGATCGACTAGGCCCCTGAAGACGCCCGGGTTGTCTGAGGATTCAGTCTCATCGTGGCCACGCAAAGCCAGCTCAAATGCTCCACAAAATTTAACACAGTCAATTATTTTGGACAAAATGTGTCGGTTCCGATCCACTTCTTCATTGTGTTTCTTCACTGCAAGCCTGTGCCCCTCGTCAAGCTGCATGGCAATGTTAGCTCTGCCTAGCATGGCTAGCTTCACCGTGTTGTCCATGTGTGCCCGGGATGACTCATGTTTCTTCACCTTTTCAGAAAAATGTTTCATGTCTGTAACTCCTGACACAATCCATGCCTTATCTGTCCCAGTCGTTTTGAATAGCAAACACGGAAAGCAAAATAAAGCATTAGCATGATTGCATCCAGCCAGCCAAGCCTTCCTGGTGTACCAATTTCTGGAGTTTACCTGTCTCCTTGTCTTGCTGGCTTACCTTTACGTCGGGCTGATCTGGTCCAAGCTCTTTGATATTAAGTTTTTCAACCATTGTTCTCCTCTCGAACGGATACTGGAGAAGAGACCGAACTGAATTCAGTGGCTGCTGAGATCCGGTAGCCGTGCTCATTGTAGGCCCACTCACGTCCATCACTGCGTCTGCGTCACCACCAAATATCTGGCTCGAGCCGAGCTCGACCCGAACAACAGCGACAAGCCTTGGGCGGTAGCTCTACCGCACTTCGGGCTTCCAAATCGACGACGCTGATTGGATGCATTCCCGGCCGTTGCTATGAATTCCTTGTCAGCAATTGGCTGGCTCAGGCTGCTGCACTCACGCTTGGGCGATCTTTCTGTCGCCTCTGCTGCTCAGCAGGGGGCTTTTCACCAATGATATCGATATATATATATATATGATTTTTTTTTGTTACAAAACACACAATTAACTTAGAATATGTGATTATTGTTATTTTTATTTTTTTATTTTTTTATAAAAATTAAAAACACTGGGGAAACACTGGGGGTGGGGGTGGGGGGGCGGCGCCCTATCGCCCTTTAGTGGCCAGCCGCCACTGGTCCCTGCAAAACGTCAACAGACTATCTGTAGTTTAATCTTTTAGTGGCAAAACCTTTGCTAGTGGAGAAGTGGGTTGGTCAACATGTCTTTATTTTATGTCGGACAACACACCAGTAATGTCCCAGCCAGCACACATAGGTGGACCCCATATGGGATCTATATGGGCAAGCCATATGGGTTCCAACAGGGTTTGCCCGCGGTTTCCACGGTGACCCCATTGGGGTTTGCCCGCCCAGAAACATTTTTGCCCACATACGAGGGTTTTCAGAGGGTTTGACTCAAACACGGGCAAACCCCTGTGGGGCCACCATGGAAACTGTGGACAAACCCTGTTGGGACCCATAGGGCTTGCCCATATAGATCCCATATGGGGCCCACCTATGTGTGCTGGCTGGGGTCTGATATCCAACGTGTTTATCGGAAACACTGACTATGGGAGGTTCAACAATACGTTTATCCCTAAACTCCATGTGAAGCACACTTTTAATACTTCATGAAGTGTACTAACTCATCAATGTTTATTGAATTTTTGAAGAGCTTATGAAGGCCAGGTCAAACTTTTCACTCATCAAAAAACGAAAATAAAAAGTGCCAAACGAGATTTATGTGTGACTGTATAAGTGCAGGCATTCATTACCAGGTACAAAACATTTCAAAAGAAACCATCTCACACCTTTTTTCTGATGTCTTTGACACAAATTTGAAGTTCAAAGTCTTTTATTTTTATTCATGTGTCACACAGATCCCTGTTGCATGCAAAAGCCTGAAAAAAGAAATGCTTTGCAAGATGATGAGCTAATTATCGGTGCTTGTTACGGCTGACTGTCCCTGTAGAAGAAGATGTGGGGAAATTAAAATGTCCTCACCAAACAAACACTGTGGCGCTCTCTAATAAGTGATGCTGCCTTCAGGTTTAGTTTTCAAGGCGATTGTCTGCGTGTCTCTTTGCTTTTCGGTCACATCAAAGTCATCATTAGTAGAGAGGACTGAGTCACACAGGTACATGCTCAGATATACACAAATAAATATACGCAAAAACACACTCACACTGACGTCAGGTAAACACACACGGCCTCTGAGATGTGTGTGTGTGTGTGCCTGTGGCAGATGGTCTAAATAAAACAGCCAAGAAGAAACTGAGAATTGCTGAAAAGCAGTGAGTATCTTTAACTTTCTCTTTGACGAACTTCTCTTGCTGCCTGTTTTTTCTACCATCTGTCCATCCCTTCTTCACCCTCGTTAAGGACATTTTGGCAGACATTTGTCCACTAGGGTAGTGAAATGTTTGCAGTCTCACTGAAACTTATCAAATATCACTAAACTAGGACTGTTGGCGGCTCGTTGGATACAAAAATGTGTACATTTTTCAGTAGAAGTCACACTAGATTGGACCAGTAATAATTCTCATTAGGTTCTGTAGACATCCGGGTCACATGGGACTTCACTGTGGCTCAGTCCCATTCAAACGCCCGTCTCCCGGGTTTTGCCACTGACCGCTCACGTTGTAAACATGCAAGACTTGTCCCAGTTAGCAATAGTAACTAAGGTGTCGGGGCTTAGTGAGACTGAGCCGTTCAGTTGTGACATTTTTGCAATTATTATCTTAACTCATTCACTGCCAGCCGTTTTCTGATCAGAAAGCCCCTGACTGCCAGCGTTTTTGAGCGTTTTTACTGTTTTTTGAAGAGTCACAGAACATTGTGCTCTATGATCATGTAAATGCCAAAACTACCAAAACAAAGAGTAGACTCACTTCTTACATCAGGAAGAATCGCCATATTTCTAGCATCGCTTTTTTCACAGCAGCGGTCCAAAACAAACTCCTAATTCATTGATTTTCAGCTTCCTGATCACGTGATGTGTGACATACACGGATGAAGATTCGCTTTAGACACATGATGCTTGTTCTCACGATGCGGGGGCTCGCTCCGATGCCCGCCCCGTAAAAAATTGCAAATGACGACGAAAGTCGTCAATGGCAGTGAATGAGGTAAAGTATCAAAGAAGTTTCCTGCTTCTCCGCCCTACTGGTTGAAAGTGGAATTACAACTGTCATAAACAACCCTGTTGCAGCCTGCTGTAGCTAGCGCTAACAAAGAGCTAACACTAACATGAGCCAACTGATACTAAATAAGCCACAAAGTAAAAAGATCCACACTGTTGGACAAAAAAGTCCAGTAGCAACAAGTCCAGGTCACCATCAGCCTGTGATTTCATAGCCTCCTTTAGCTCCCTCAAATGAGTGTAGGCCACACCAATGTTCACTCTGGTTTTAGCTCTTCCTTCACCTCCAAAGACATTACTCTCTGATTTTTACTTCCAGGCTCCACCATGATGCCAAAAAAAACGTGGTTTTTTTCGTCTTGTGTTTTTTTTTTATTTGATGGTTGGCGAACTGATAAAGCTAATTGTTAGTCTTTAGCTACCAACACAGAAAGTAGCTAACAGCTGTTAAGAAGGTAAAGAGTGCCCCCTAGGGCACCTACCCGCTCCACAAAAGTTTTAAATGTAGTTTCTGGTGTTCCCAGAATGCACTTGTCTCCACTTCACTGGGCCGGCCGGGCCCTTTACCAGACACTTTCCAGAACCAACAGAGTATCTGAGCAGGGATAGGTACTCAAAGAGTCCCAGTAGAGTCCCTGAGTGGAACTTTTGTTTAACTCGCGTTGATTGAGTTTCAGTAGGAAATGACATCGTCCAGACGTCCAAACCAAAACAACTAGCATTAATGAAATTAGAAGAGTTGCTCGTGAAGAGGAATGGAAGCAAGAACAAATAAGCACCGTTCATGCTGCTTTAAAATCGCTGTTACTAAACACCAACACTGAAAAACGCAGTGGAATTCCCTCACAATGACATAATTCATGGGGTTTGTTGTCTTAAAGAGCAACGTAAAAAACATTGCTTCTGGTCATTGAACGCCACATTTTACATCACACAGCATCTCTCCTGGTCCTCCAAATGGATTAAATGAATGCCGTACTTCAACAGAATAACATTTTTAATGTTACTGTGGATGCTTTTTGCCACTGATCAGTGACATCACTCACTGCTGAAGCAGTCGCAATATGCTGACGTCTGTCCAAAGTCCTGAAAGGGCTGAATTTGTACGGAGGCTCAACAGCTGAGAGGACCGGGCCATCAAATCTCCCGCTCAATTTCCCCTCCCAGAAATTACCCTGAAGCTCTGACAATGGAAACATGCAGGATGTTTGAATCTTTCTGCAGTTCAACAGCCTTTTAGAACCCACATTTACATATTAGCTTTGGAAGTTCTGCATCAATGAATTTGTTGTTTGTGTTTGGTCCCTTTGTGTTAACCAAATTATTACAGATAATTAAACATTAATAATATGTAGCAAGATTATCTTTACCACAGGATCGCACCTTTTACCACTCAGCTGCAAAACTGCAGTGATGCAGCACAAGACTCATGTAATGTTTATGTTACATGCTATGCATGAGTTTTATTCATCATGCATAAAACGTTTGCCTTTCACGTTCATTCAACAGGGAGGGTGTCATGAAGAGAATTTTTAAGACGTTCTCAGAAGTACATGTGAGGACAGAAACCAGGATTAAACCAGCAACCCATTGGCTGGCAGCGAGGCTCTCTTCCTCTAAGCCTCATCCACCCACAGCATGTCAAAAATGTTTCTGTTTATAGTTTTGATTCTTGTGTTCAGTTGGTCACAGAAACAGAACGTCCATATGTTGACTGTCGTGGTGCTGCTACTACGCTGGCTACAGGCATGCAACAGAAGTCTGGCCTGAAGTGTTTTAGGAACAGAGTTAATGGTACTGCTGCTGGAGCAAAAAAAGAGGGTCGTAGCGAAACTCAAAATGTCCAGGTAGCACAAAAAGGTGAAAACTGAGCAGAACGCCAGAATGTGATGGGGTCAGTCAACACTGATGGGAGGAGCTGGCAGAGTAAACAGAGCTCAACAGAACAGATGGACTCACAACAGGACAGAGTCAGGACGGAACAAACATATGGAAGCTGGTGAGAATCGATGTAGACAATAACGAGGGCAAAAAGGCGTGGATGAGGTAACCCAATTACAGAAAGCAATAAAGAAGATAAAATAAACTAAACAGAGGAAACATGCAGAGAGAAAAGGTGTTTTGAGTAATATCAGATAGGAATTCAGTCCATGAGAACAAAGAAAATCCTTAAAAAATGAAAATCAGAACTCCCTACTCATCAGGAAAATTGGATTTGCTTAGTTTTCATTTGAGATCTGGTGACTGTGGAGGTCGCTGGAGTCCAGTGAACTCATGGTCATGTTCTAGAAACCAGGAGATGATCTGAGCTTTGTGACATGGTGCATGATCCTGCTGGAGGTAGCCATCAGAAGATAGGTCCATGTGGTCATAAAGGGATGGACATGGTCAGCAACGATACTCATGTAGGCTGTGGGGTTTAAACCAGCATCAGGTTCTACATGTTATGGTTCAGTATGGTCAGACCAGCCTCTCCTCCAGTCTCATGCTGATTTGAACTTCACCACATCTAGATGTCTAAATGCATTGAGGTGCTGCCGTGTGATTGGCTGATTAGATGTTTATGTTTAGTGTATTTGTCAGTCAAGCAAAATAATCAATAAACAAAGCTAAATTAAATATTGTGAGATTAGTGAAACAAATGGAGCGAACTCTACTCTGTATTCATATGAGAGCGAGCCAGCAGAAAACATCGTTAAACAGTCATCATCAACTTCTTTAAGGTCTATTAAACCCATTCACAATGTGCTCTCTCTTTTGGACCTTATTCTTATGACTCTAATGAATCCCTTCAGTAGGTGAAACACATTGAGAGATTTAATCGTTTAACTTAGAGTTAGAAGACAAGCGTTATTACTCCTCTCTGCAACAACACGGGGAAATAAAGAGCTTCAGTGCAGCAGCTGTTCAAAATCCCAACATGCATCAAAGTTCTTCCATGAAACCCAAAAGTAATGTTTCAAATCAGCTTTGTAATAATGCAGATCTAGAGGGTCTGGTGTTAAAACTGAATTAGTCTAACAAGAGCCAAAATAAAAATAATAGTTACCATCATTAGTAGATCATGGAGGTCACCATGGTAACCCCTCTCTCTCTCTCTCTCTCTCTCTCTCTCTATATATATATATATATATATATATATATATATATATATATATATATACACACATACATATATATATACACACACATACATATATATATATATATATATATATATATATATATATATATATATATATATATATATATATATTCACTTTATTGGGTTTTAACTCAATTATGACATGGTCTAATATAGAAGAGCCCCCCCCCCTCCAAAAAAAAAAAGAAGATCTCACACCAGAGAAATGTTGGAACGTCACCAGCAGGAACTTTTCCTCTTTGATGAAGAACAAAACCAGAATGAAACATTGTCCCGTCTAACTCAAAAGACATCCCCCATTAGTTTGTCCTTCTACCTACCCTTGTTTATTAAAACCACCTGCGGGCGAATAGAAAAAACAGTTTGATGATGCACATGACTGACATCCGGCCACGGCTGCCGTCTCAGCCTGGTGTTTTCTCTGTAGTTCTTATTTCATTTTATAGCAGCAAAATGACAGCTGCTTTTATTCACCCAGAGTTCAGCAGCGTGTGACCCCCTCTGAGCTCCATGTGAGAATAAACAACAGTTTTTATTCCCCTGATGAGATGCTGATATACTTCTGCCTGCCTGTCTGGGTGAACTCACTGACCGTGGGTGTCTGATAATAAAGCAGGATGAATGAATGCCCACAGAGACAGTGGACAAGGGCGAACGAGTGAGAAAGAGAGGAAGGTCAGGAGTAAAGAGAAGGGAAATATCAGCTGATATGTGTGACACTGCTTTCTAGTGACCCCCTCCCCTACAAACGCCTCGGTAGCGCTCTGTATCTCTAGTTTGTGCTCTTTTTGATTGGTAGAAAGGGGCGTGGCCAGGGTTTGAATCAGAGGGGAGCTAGGGGGAGCTCGGCTCCCCGAGAGGATGATACCCCCCCACCCATCCGCCCCACCCCCACCCGGAAGCCCTCGACTGAAACATCCAGGGGGAGCTCGAAAAAAAATGATCCAGTCTCCCCTCTCATGGAGTTTTAACAGAGGTGATCAGACAGATGACCCCGCCGCCACGTGGAACTCTCACGCATAGACACCAATACGTAGACGCTTCATTGGGTGCTGGACAGCATAACAGCATCACCGCCATATTGGGTGGGTTCCTTACTCTCCAAACCAGACTGGATTCAACGCAGAGTGAGCAACTATGCCCATTTTTTGTGCAGCCTACAGTTGCAACAACCAGCGTATTATTGAAAACAGATCATGTGGGATTACTATTGACTTTTCTAGCCTACCTGATGAGATTTTATATTTTATTTTATTATATTTAATTATCATGTCATACCATATGTCTGACTTTGTGAAAAAGCATGAAAAATGAGAGTTGGGTAAATACCTTCCTCAGTAGAAATGAATGCACTGGGGGAAAATGTCTACGTATATGAAACCTGTGCTCTCACGTGGCTCCCCGGGGAGCCTGTGTGTAGCCTCTGGGCGGGGCTACTGCACTTACACAGGCACCTCCCCCTCAGCCCAGATCCCGTTCATCCCTCCTCCAAAACGAGGCCTGGTGGAGGTGAACTTCACCACCTCAAAGACAACTCAAGACCAAAGATCTCATCCAAACAACAAATGTTTTTTATTTCTCTAAACACCGGAGCTGCCAGTACCTTATCTACATAAATACACTTGAACAAAAGGGCCGACAGACTGAAGCGTCGTATTGTTTTGGTGCTGATGAACAGCACAGATTGAGTTATGTGCACCAGCAGAAGGGCTGGGCTCCTTTCATTTACTTTGGAATAACTTCACTCAAAGAGCTGAACCTCGGTAAATAGTAATTAACCCTTTACATCTTTCGCTTTTCCATTTTTTAAATAAAGGCGGACGGCTCTGCAGGCTGCTGGGATTACATCACGTGTGAGGGCTGAGGAGGTAAACATGAAAGTGTTTTCAAAGATTTTAGAGCATCCGTTTCTCTACAGGCAGCCCAGCTCATTAGCTTTTTCTAACCACAGGCACATTCTCTCCTGACCTTCAACCTGTAACCATATTTCTCTTATCACTCACAACCACGGCTGAGTAAACCTGTCAGGGTGCAGTAATACGCTACTGGACCAGTACCAAATGAGCCCACATCCCAGTGGCTTCATTACATCTCACACTTAGTCCTAAATAACCTGTTTTGTTCCACATTTTCCCTTTCCTTCTGAAGAATCCATCTCTGACACAGATTTGACAGTTTATTCAGTCACTGCAGCCTTAAATAAAGTCACAGGATTAGAATCAGGTTGTTCAGGAGTGGAAAAGATTCAAAAACATTTGGAAGCTCACTTAGAATCTCAAAATGAGCCAAATTCACAACAGATACTTAGCTAAGGAGGCACAGGTGGATTCACAAGGGCTGTATTCCATTTCTGCAGCTGTTCATGCTGATTGTTCTATGTAAAGAGCCAACTTGCTCCAATCATCAACTCTTTATTAAACAATTTTATTTAATTTGTTCATCCAATTTGTTTTAGTTGTACTTTTAGTCAACTAAATTAATTTAAAAAATAGGATTATTCAGCAAATATATAAATGTTTTTATTTCTGATGAAAATATGTTCCAGTATCTGTAGAGGAAATGGCAACTACAGTTACCTAAAACTGTAATGTGAAAAATTCATATTCCACACTTTTAATTCAATGAAGCTCTTTATTGATAATTATTTTGATAAAAATCAGTCTTTTATTTGTAGATTAAAATATCGATCAATTTAGTCATTGTTCCATACGGAAGAGGATTAGGGTCACTAAAAAACAACAAACATTTTTTTTTGCTCAGAATTCTGCTTTTTGACGTCTAAGAAAAAAAAGTCTGAATTCTTTTTCGTTTCTCTCTTTTTTTTCCCCAATGGCCCTCATCCTCTTCCGTAGTTTTAGTCTTAATCCAAGTTTTTTCTTTTTTGTAATTTTCCTCGTTTTCATCCACAAACGTTTTGGGGGACAAAAAATGACAAAAGTATTTCATCAACAAAATTAACACTGAATAGGAGTAATAGTAATATGGGCTAAAACTACTAAATAATTTCCACACATAAGAGGATGAGGTCCTGCCCCAGATAGCGCTCAATATCTCAGAGAGAATTCACACTAGAAATGTCACGATCCTGGCTCCCCGACCTCCTCTGTTCTGATCTGCCCCAGAACTCCAGAACCAGCCATCATTCCACCAGCCATTCCCCTCAGATCTAACCAGCCTCCGGACTCCACTTTCCATCATGCCACACACCGGACTTCCTGCCTACTTCACCAGCCCGGGACTACTTCAGGAAGGCAGACTCATAGCTCGTGGCTTAGTCATTGTTTCCTGTTTGCTCAAGATCGTACCGAGAGTTTTGAGCATTGAGCTCTTCAATCGTTGAGCCATCCGAATCGTCAGTCATTAGACATTCAACTACCAGTAAGTGCCTTTTCTTTATTCTGGAACTGCACATGCTCTTGTTTCCATTTGAGCTGTGCACCGTGGTTTCCTATATTAACTGCGTGTCTGTTCAAACCCAGTGTCAGTCACTCAGCACTTGGGTCATACAACACGCCACATCCAAACTCACATTTGTGTCTGTTCAGTCCAGTCTCAGCCAGTTCCTGACAAGAAACATCATTCAGTTGAAACCTTACACCCAATGTTGAACATTTTGCTCAGTTAGCACGCTTGGAACCACAACGTAGCAGGGACTGAAAAGTTGAGGGAAATTTGGGGGAAAATACTGAACTGTGCTGATGTAAAATGCTGCCACACTGAACCACGCCCACCCGAGTCACGCTGAGTAGTACCGTTGGGTAAAGGCTATTAGAAGCACAATGAAGCAGGTAAAAAAAGGGGTGGCATCCTGATAACTATCACTAGTGGAGAAGCTTTGGAACCGCGCCCAACTGAATCAAACCGTGGAAAAGCACCATTAACATACGTGACAGCTGCATGATGGGAAAAGAGCTTAATGGTGAACACAAGGCAGCTCTGGAAGTGAAAGACTTTATGTAGACAGTAACAGACAGCTGGCAGCTGCTGCTGAGTAAAGGTACTTCACTTTCTTCTCATTCAGCTAACCCCAACAATTAAGCTAACGGGAAAATTATACTCTTCATTTCCAGCTACTTTCACTTCTTTCAGGAGTTTTACGAAAAGCCGTGCCACTTCAGATCAGAGCAGCTAATCAAAGCTCAGCACAGGCTGATGAACTCCAGCAGGTCGCCTCAGTCTATCGGGTCTGTTAATGTTTGCTTCATCATCATCCTCGATCATCAATCACTGTCATCCGTTCACCCAGACTAAAGTCACACTAACACCAGATTGCTCATGCATTCATCAGTTAGCCACTCAATTAGCCATCCATCCATCCAGCCAGCGATGCCGAGGCTGGTTGCATCAAGCGGTCAGATGGGGTCGAGTAAGTAATGAGGAGGAAGAGGCATTTTTCACAGAAAAGCGTGGAGTCATGACCCACATATCACTGAAGCCTGACTCACGTCGTGGCTTCTCTCACATTTCTGTCTCCTCTCGTGAGCCGCTCCTTTCTCCCCCTGACTCATCCCTTCACCAGCAGACAAACACGAGCTCTCCAGGGACACGTTAGCATGGAGTTCTGGGATTCCTTTTCCTCGTTCTGCAGGATTTCTCTCATTCTAGTTTGAATGATCTGAAGTTACAGTCACATAACATCATGCATGTGTTTTCTGCCCTAACTCCAAACGTTCTCTACCTACTGTCATTGTTGCACAAACATTAGGGAACGTTAAATCCTACAGGTATCAGGTGGAGTAGATAAATGGGTTCGAAGCGTGGCCCCCCGTGTTTCCTGTGAGGGCCCTTGTGCCAGATTCTGTGGGCTGATGTAAAAGAAAGAGCGAGGAGAATTGTGGTGGTTGGGGTTGATGAAAAAGGCCCTCCGCTGGGTTAGGTGCCTCATCGACACACCATCAAGAGCGTAAGTATGCTGGAGCTTTGCTGTGATAGTTGCTGCTGCTGCTGTTATACAACCACAACACTTCTGCAGCGAACAGCAGTTAAACTCCAGGCTAAATCCGCCGGCTGCTGCTTGTGTAACAGACAAAAACACACACCACTGACCTGGAGGAAACCTCGGCTTCCCGTTCCGATCCACCCAGCCATGCACCGTGAACAGGAGGCAGATTTTAAAGCTGTTTGTCTTTAGTCATCCAGACGTATTTGCACCATTTGGCTGCTCCACCATCAACTACATCTCTACGCAGACACAAGTTGAAATCGATGATACTTCAGGCTCAGGAGAAGGAGATATTTTAGAAACAAAAAGGACCCTGAGGCTAAAGCTCCAACGCTCTCCTCATAAGAACACTCGCTGAGTCCTGCTTTACAGGCAAGAAAACTGATATTTCTTCCAACATAATAAAGACTATCAAGATTACAAAATAAAACAACATGAAGTTACAATGAACATTTATTTGTGTGACAATGAAAGATAGGATTATAAGATCCATGGAGAAACTTCTTCATATTTTCCCATCAACCTCTGGGAAGGATCAACAAAGTCAAACTCAGGACTTAGAGAGAGAGAGAGAGAGAGAGAGAATCCCTGGTGCCCCAGTAGGGTTGCAGGTTCAACACCCAGCTGAGGTTTGCATGTCATCTCTGTGCATCTCTCATTTTTCTCCACGTTCCTTAATTTTTCTGAAAGTCCAAAACCTCAGCGGTTCATGGTGTACCACACCGCTCACCCTTTCACCACTGGAGATGAAAACACCTCCTAGAAACTGTCAATGGGGGAAAAATGATCAAAAGTATGGAACCCATGAAGAAAAACACAAAATGTAAACTGGAACAAACTTTAAATTAATATAAAAGACATAAATGAAAAAGTTGCTTTTATTAATTACTTGGAAGAAATGAAATAATCGTTTGTGAGCACCGTATTAACAGTCTGAGTTAGTTTTGCTTTCACTCTGCTCAATTTAAGACAAAATACTTTATCATGAGCTGCTGTCCTTGATCTCCCTGCAGTTTGTGTACTTTTAAAATCACCAATCATCCATCATTTAGTATTTAAACACCATGTTCACTCATTTTTTCAACACATCTGCAGTGGTCTCTAGTATAAATGAATGCCTTGTGAGTCGATCTCTATGGAGAAAAAAAGCTCTGGCGCTCCAGTTTCAGGAACTAGATGTGAGCCAGATCAGAGTTGAGCTGAGCACGGCAGGATCTGGAGTCTCCTCTGATTGGCTAACAGCAACACGACTCTACCACTGACTCTGTTTGCTCTGCAACGTTGATGTTTTATCTCCACAAATAACACAAGCCTGGAGGAGTTCTGCTGTGTAGTGGAGTTGCTAATGCTAACAGTTAGCTTCTACTAGCCGAGATGTTCTCTGCTGTTTCCTGGACGCTAAACCAACAACAGCCTTCCCCGTTGTGAGTCAAGATGGGTGAGTCCATGAATGTTAAGTGACAGTGTGACGTAGATCTGTCAGGATTTTTTAATCCTAGATTTTCACCATCTATTTTATATCAGAAGCTAATGCAGGAGATAGGTGGAGGAGACTATTTTCTTGTTTAGCCTGCATGAAAAATTCAGAGTGACTGATCATATTTCAAAAATAGATAAAAAATTGGTTTTTCAGTGAAAATAAATGCATATTTATGCAAAAATGTACAGAAAAACTTCAGTTGATAATTTTTTGTAAAAATGTGTTCACTCATAATTCATTGGAACCTGCTAAAGTACTGATGCAAATCTGCTTTTGGAAAGCTTTAGACGTGGAATAGGGATATTTATTGCTCCCGTTCCAACTGTGGTTTTATTTTTACCTGAATGCTCTCGTTTCAGTTTCAGCGCTAGCTTGTTAACGGTTTTAGATATGTGTGAACAAAAAAAAAAAAAAAAAAAAGAAGTGGGCAGGCATAACCTGAATCTGGTTTTGCATGAGATTAATGTCATCGGAAATTATTTCCTGCCAAAAAAACCCCCTTAAAGACACCATAAAGCTGATGAGGAATGCTGCAGATAAAACTACCAACAGGAAAAAAGAGAAATTGCCCCATCCACTCACAAAATACTCTATTGATAAATTGCAAAACATTATGGGATGTAAATGGGTTTAATAAGCTTTGAGGTGTGTGTTCGGTTTTTGTTTTAGCACCCGGAGACAGCAGCGTACATCAGCGGATATTGAGACATAAACACCTTAACAACTTGAGCTTCCTCTCATTAAAGCAGCAGCTCTGAGCTCTCTGGTGACTCTTGGTGCATAAAAGCACAAAATTTGAACAATATTTCAGCCTTTTCTGCTGTTGATTTAGAAAATGCTTTGCTCCAACTCCCAGTGGTTGTAGATGTTTGGTACCTTTCCTTTATGGCTTCTGGCAGGTGCCAGGGAAATTCTTCCACAACACATTTTCATATAAAGGACTTCCTGGACGTCAACAAGACCTATATTATTTTAAATTGTCCTTGGCTACACGCTCTTACCCACGGGTTTTACATCCTTTTAAACCAAAGATTTAATTATACTTAAGGGAAAGATCTGCAATCTTTGACTGGTGTGTAAAAACCCAGTGAAACTAGTTTCTCAGGAATAGATCCCTTCTGTATCTGAGCATCAGATGATCAAAGAGTACGGGTTAGCTAGCTTGACATTGTGATCAAAGGAACAAATGTTAATTTGACTCAAATTTCCTGCAAAGTGTCAAACTAAAATGTCTTGTTCAGTGAGCTATAACCCATCCTGTTCCTACGGAGGCTTTAGCTAAGAAGTATCCACCCTGCAAACAGTCAACATTGCATGGACGTGCAGATCACGTCTATATGTGGTCCGTCGATCCAGACTACATCTGTAGGACGTCCTAAGGTATTTGCACAGTGGGATAAGATGAAACTTGATTGACCCAAAGGATAACCATTAAATGCTCAGTCTAGACCAGGGGTCTGCTACTTTTACAATCCAAACAGGTGTTTCCCCTCAGTCCACCTTAATAACAGTTGTTTAGCGCCACATCTGTTACAGGAGCTTTGGAGGAAAGAAAATTTATAACTTTTAAGAAATATCTACCAAAGAAGTTTAGTTTATCTCAGAATTCTTAGAAAAACACGAGAAATCTCAGATTAAAGTCAGAAATCTCTGGTTACACTTTACTAAAGGGTCCCTTTATTAACGTTACTTAGTGCATTATTAAGCATTAATAAACTATTAAAGTAGTAACAACTGCTTAATATTAATGTTAATATTATGTAACGCATTACTAAGCAGACACCCCCCTGGCCCTTTGTCCTAATCTTAAGGACACCTAATAGTTAACAATAACAGGAACGTAATAAAGGGTTCCTTTGTTTATTAATGCTTAATAATGCACGTTAATAAAGGAACCCTTATTGAAAAATTTTACAAAATATTTTTCTCTACCATGAACGTGTAAAATTCTATGAGAGAATTGTTGTCCTTTTTGAAAAAACAGAATTTTGTTTCAATTATTAGGTTTAAAAAAAGTTTGCAAACAGAATATGATCATTTTTTCTTGTGGGATGTTGATATTTCCAAGAAATTAAGTAAAAAAAAATCTATAAAATTTACTGGTAATTTTAGTGATATTGTGTTGTGGAAATTCAATTAAATTATTACTTAAAAAACTGAAATTCTGCTTTTTTTTTTACATGATTTTCAACCAAAGCTGTTAAGAGCTATTGTTGAAGGTCTAAAGAGCCACTTGTGGCTCAAGAACCAAAGGTTGCAGATCCGTCTAGATCAAAAACATTAGATTGAATACCGCTGGTAGAAATACTTCTGTTGACCATGGATATGGCTTCTAACTGCATCTGGTGGTATATTTGGTTTTTGTTTGATAACATATAAGATTTTAACTAAAACGATTAATACTGAAAATATATAAAGATTTTTTTTCTTAAGTTTGTCATTCTTAAAGACAAATGTTGAATACAAACAATTTCAGTAGTGAGAAAATATTTAGCTCTCAACGAATTCAGGAGTTTATGTTTTTTGGGGGTGATGGTAAGATGGAAGAAGAAGAAGAAGAAGAAGAAGAAGAAGAAGAAGAAGAAGAAGAAGAAGAAGAAGAAGAAGAAGAAGAAGAAGAAGAAGAAGGGTTTCTTATATAGCATCTTTCAAGATAAAAATCTCAAGGCGCTTCACAAGCACAGTAAAAAGTTAAAATATGGCGAGATAATCATGATAATTTTTCACCGATACTCCTCTACCAACAATCTTAAGGACCCTCCTGATCGTCAGGATGGATCTAAAATGAATTTAATCAGATATTCCTGCCATGTGTGGAGTGTTAAGAGAGCTCTGGTCTGCTAGGAAGGACATCAGGATTACTCCAGTCATACATCGGGAATATTCAACATGTTGGATTGTCTTGGTCTGATATCAAGGACAAACACGTGCTATGTGCCGAATGTGACATGTAGCCAATCAGAAAGTGAGGGGACGGAAGCACACTGTAAGCTCCGCCTCTTCCACCATGTTTGTTTACTCTGAATTCACATTTGATCTTGAGAGGTTTTGAAGGATTTCCTGTTTTGACCAGAGAATGCTTGTGTGTAAATCGATGCATGTGCAGTCTTGTTACACACCACACACTCTAGGACCACAACTGTGATTTTTCACCACCACGTCTGGGCCTCTCATGTTTTGAAAATCGTACAACAATTTTAAAAACCTGCTGTGTAAACCAGCCATAAGGTGTTTTAGGAGACTGATTAGGATGCCTCTTGGAGTCCCACCTCTGGAGGTTTCTGTTTTACTAGGAGGAGGCACAGACCAGGAACTTGCAGCAGAGATTATAACTCCTCCAGCCTAAAGGAACCTCCTCCCCCAGGAGACTGAGATGGTCAGTGGGGAGAAGAAAACCTGCGCTTCCCCTCTTTGATCTGTTTTCTCAGTGGATGGACTGTTTCCTAATGGTACTTGGTCCTAGCAGCAGCAGAATACTTACTGACTCAGCCAACCTGATTCTCTCAGGCAGTTTGCTCAACAGCCTAGGGGACAGGAAGTGTAAATGTGTTTCTGGAACAGCTGAAAGTCCACTTCCTAAGGATCTTATTCCACAGTCTGGTTGGGATTTAAAAGGTCAGACTGATAAGTATTGCATGCAACATACAGCCTTAAGATTCAATGGTAAGGTCAGGTGGATTCATAAAACAAGTTCTAATGGTTAAAGCAAATGATTGCTCACTCTGAGTTTTTCATGCAGGCTGAACATGAAATAGTCTCCTACGCCTATCTCCTGCATTAGCTTCTGGTAGAAAATAGACGGTGAAATGCTAGGGTTTGAAAACCCTGACGGATCTACGTCCCGCCGTCCAGTGCTTTACAGGCCTGGCGGGCTGCCAGGCTTCCCCGCCTCCCGCCAGGTTAAGTGTCACTTATTTATTTATTTTAAATAGTTTTTAATGCACCAAATGAACATTTAAAATGTTAAACCTAGCGCTGAAACAAATACTCAAATGGTTCAGTTAAAAAAATTCTTCAAATCATTTTTTACTGATTCGAAGCATTGTTAAATGTGTGCACTGCAGCCGGACTCTAATACCTGGAGTCATTCCTGCAGGCTATGGCAGGCCATTGTAGCATGTAATTTACTAACAGATCTACGGTATCTTTAAATGTAATTTTAGATTGGATTATTGTCAATCTGTGTATATTTAGAAAAATATGACGCCATTACATTGTTACTAGTAGAAATTAGTAAAATTTCTACTAGAAGTTGAATTTTTAAACACAAAATCATTAGATTTTTTTTCCTCCTCTTTAAAGACAGTCAAATAGAATATTTGATTAATTGACAGATGATTTGATAGAATATTCAAATATTCAAATATTCAATAAATGTAGCCCTAGTTAATGCAGGAGATAGGTGTAGGAGACTATTTTCATGTTCAGCCTGCATGAAAAACTCAGAGTGACTGATTATAATCAGAAATAATCATTTAAAAAATGAAAATGGGTCTTTAACCTGCAGGTCTGACTTTAACCGCATCTGGTGATATGAAAGCAAAATAGCGACATCTTACGATCGATACGTGAACACGGTGAGAGGTCAGGTGTATGTTCCGTTATCTGGTAAAGCCACATTTCAAGATTGTGCCTTTTTATTGTTAATTAATGGCTCATAACACCACATACTATTCATACTTATAAACTGCCTGACAACTTTGTTTTATTACTAAAACACTGTGGGTCACCCGTGGGCGTGTCTACCACCGGGCTTAGCAAGTTTTCTGCTGTCACTTAACATTCATGGACTCACCCATCTAGACTCATGACGGGGAAGGCTGTTGTTGGTTTAGCGTCCAGGAAACAGCAGAGAACGTCTCGGCTAGTAGAAGCTAACCGTTAGCATTAGCAACTCCACCACACAGCAGAACTCCTCCAGGCTTGTGTTATTTGTGGAGATAAAATATCAACGTTGCAGAAAAACAGAGTCAGTGGTAGAGTCGTGTTGCTGTTAGCCAATCAGAGGAGAGATGTCCAAATATCAGGAAATAAGACTCCAAATCCTGTCGTCTGAAGCTCATCTCTGCTCTGGCAATCTTCTAGTTCAGGGGTATTTAATTCCGGGCCTGGAGGGAAGGTATCCAGCATGTTTTAGTGGTTTCTCTGCTTCAACACACTTGATTCAGTGGTTGAATTACATGTGCAGGCAATCAGGCTCTGCAGAAGCCTGTTAATTACCTGCTGATTGAAATCAGGTGTGTTGAAACAGAATTAAAACTAAAACACGCTGGACACTGGCCCTCCAGGATCGGAGTTGAATAATCCTGATCTAGTTCCTGAAACAGGTGCACCGGAGCTTTTTCTCCCCAGAGAACGACTTACAATGCATTCATTCCTACTAGAGACCACTGCAGATTTATTAAAAATTTGAGTGAAGGACCTTCATTTCCAATAAAAGTCCAACTATCCAACCCACTTCCACCAGTGAATGGTAAACCCATTAGTAGGAGAAATGCCATGCTGTCATGTGTGTGTCTGACCAACACAAATAAAATGGCACTCAGCAGAGGCAGCATGGAGGTGGACAGGGTAAGCTGACTTTACCCTCCCTATCACATCATGTTCATTTGGGACCATTCTGACCAAATAGAAACCAAGAGCATTACATTCTTAACTGAATGTGAAGAAGTTAAGAAACAAGACATCTCCATCAATAAAGTCTTCAGAGGAGTTCTGTTGAAATGTTTAAGTTAAGGATCAAAGATTCTCTCTGTTATTTTCATCTTTTGTCGTCGACTTACTTTATGACACTAGTTTAAAAAGTCTGTTTTAGGTAAGAAAGGAGAAAGAAAAGTTGTGTTTTCATAGTTTTAGGACAATTTGTTTACAGTTAAGATCCTCCTTAATACTTAAAATAAAAGTTAATCTTCTCATTTTTGTTCACATCCAAATGCTTCAAACACAGAAACTATGAATTCATACATACAGTATCTTAGAAGTCCATATTCTCCCAGGGATAGAAGCTGACCTCTCCTTCACCTAAACTCTCACTCTTTTTGTAAATTCCTCCCCTTTTACCAGCCCCATGCTTTATTGATCAGTTCTATGATGTATTAAATTACTTAAAACTTTCCTTATCCCTGTGGTAAAAAGCTTATTACCTTTAAAACCACTTCTGAACCCTTAAATATCACGTGTCCTATAATCTTATATATCATCCTCACACATCTGTACCACAGCCCTTCAACTAAGACTAGAACCAGATGTACCAGGAAGCTGAACTGAGGGGTCTCCTAAATCCTAAAGGTTGGAGCAAGTATTCCAACCGTCACTGTTCATGCTGCTGAGACGCTGCGACAGCCCCCTGTTCAGAACCTCGGACAGCTCCGCCCTGAAGGCCCTCTGCATCTCTGGTTCAGCACCACGGACAGCGCCAGAGCAGAGGAGTCACACAGCTGCGCTGAATCAGCTGATGAGCCTCTCCCTTTTAAAAAGCAGCCAGCTGCATGTAATTGGGGGAGAAGAAAATTTGGTTGAGAGATGGAAACCTGTGGTCGCTTCTTCTCCTTGGTAAATTGACCTTGTCTAGTGTCTTGGAAAAGCTTTTGCTTGGTGATAACTTGAGTGAGTCGTGCTTTTAGATAGTGATGTGCCAATGAAGCCTCATGAAGCGCTTCGAAGCCTTCTCTAATGTGTCGATACATGATTCGAGGCCTCGAACACATAGCTGTGGCGCCATCTAGTGGTTCTCGGTCATATTACAATGAAATAAAATGCTTCACACATTGTGTCTGAGGATGTCACTGCAGGCAAAAGTGCATCAAATCTGATTTCTCATGAGTTTGAACAGTCTGAACAGCACAGATATTTTTTCTAATCCGACCCAGGTCACTTTCATTTGTGGTATTTATTCTGATGCATATCTTATGTTTTTGAAAGTGACTGCAGTCTAAACGCTCATGTGGCATTAAATCCACCTCCTACGTCACTGATCAGCGGAGGGGAGTGTGGTGTGTTGACGTTGAGGAGGAGCACTGACAGAGGGATTCAGAGCTCTGTCTGGAGATCCCGTCTAGTTGTGGGTTTAAAAATACATGAGTGGGAGGAGCTTCTGGAGCGAAGCGTCTCTCCGGTCTCTGTGAGGAGGGGGGTCTTCCGTGAGAGCGAAGGATTCCCCGTGCCGTGAATGAACTTAATACCGGACATTTTCAGTGAATAATAATTCGGGAAGACAGCGGGAATAAGAAGTAAATAAAGTTTATGGTTTTTAAAATGGTTTCAAGTCCAAAACGGGAGACTTGACAGGTGTGAACCTGAAAATGTGGATGAACTCCATCAATAAAATCTTTTCACATCACAAAAACATCAGAAGCGTTCCTCTTGCTTGTGCCAGGAACACTTGCCATGAAGAACTCTCAAATGAACAACTCTCAATAATCCACTACGACCAAAACACACCAACACCCAGCAACTGTGCCATTGCGCTTTCATGCAGCTTTGATGCACCCCAATTGCAAAGTGTCACGCAGTTCGGAAAGCATCATACGTCATGTGTCACGTGACCTGAGAGGTTCGGATCGCGCTCCAGCAGCTCCCAGCTCCATACCAAATTACATTGGGTGGGGTGTTAGTGATCCACATCCTACACTTATTTTTGGAATGCAAATCAAGATGACTGTTTTTTTCCACAAGCTCAATAAAGTGAAACTCTGATAGACACATGAACCAAACAAAACAACCCACAAATCACCGTGAGGTTCAGCAGCTTTTATTTTGAAAGTGACACAGAAAACGAACCAGTCACGTGATTCAGGCAAAACGAAGCTTCGTTTGTCATCAGTCACGTGGTTTTCGGCGAAATGAAGCAAGCCTCGGAGCAGGGCTTCATGGACACGCCCCCTTCCTGTTCGATACAAGCCTCGAAGCTTCGCTTCATTTTTCCCATCACTACCCTCAATGCTTGTTCCCAAAGAGTCAGTTTTAGGTTTTCGACCCGTTGTTGGCCCTGTTCTGACATAATTCCTAACAGGACACACCTACTTAACCGTATAACAAGTTAGTATGCTAGCTAATATGTTGTGGTGTTTCTATGGTGAAAACGAGGCAGTTATTAGCTTTTTTGATTTATTATTAACTTCAAAATCACAACAGCTCAGCGCTGCCAATGATCTCAGAAAACCTCAGCACTAATGAGTCGAAACTTCCAGAACCCACCCAAACCGAACCTTCTTTCTACTTTCGAACACTAGGACGTATGTTTCAGGAACACGTTCAAGCAAATCGGGAAAAAATGTACCAGAAAAACATGTCTGCACCTTTAACGGGGGAACGTCTATCCATCCATTCCTCTATCCATGGTTGGCCTATGGAGGGAACAGTTCCAAGAAGAGAACCAAATCCTCCCTACCCCTAACTTCCCAGACTCTCCTGGGGGAACTAAAGGCATTCCCAGGCCAGAGAGGATACATAATCAGAAAGATATCACTTAGAACAAATGGACATGGTTTCTTTAGTTTATATTAAAAATCAGGTCATATGTTTTTCATTTTCAGTGGTCTCTAGCAGGAATGAATGCCTTGCTGTTTCCTGGACGCTAAACCAACAACAGCCTTCCCCGTCGTGAGTCAAGATGGGTGAGTCCATGAATGTTAAGTGACAGTGTGACGTAGATCTGTCAGGCTTTTCTAATCCTAGAGTTTCACCATCTATTTTCTATCAGAAGCTAATGCAGGAGATAGGTGGAGGAGACTATTTTCATGTTCAGCCTGCATGAAAAACTCAGAGTGAGCGATCATTTTAAAAAATAATAAGTAAAAAATGGTTTCTCAGTGAACTTTGGCTTTAAACAAAATAAAAGAAAACCACTTGTTTTTACAGCAGCAGCTTGACATTCTGCTGCTTTTGAAGAAGCCTTAAGGCATCTGCTCTGAAAACAGGAGGCTGCCTCTAGCGTCGGTTATCATCACAGTGGGTAATCTGTGTATTTATGTGTTGTGAGCTGGAAGAATGTTAGAAAGCATTACTAAAAACAAAGCTGTGATGCTTAAAACCAACCAAGACTAAGTTAAATGAAAGGATGAATAAATGAAAATAAGGAAGTGAGAAGATTTTGCAGCCACTCCAGGAGAACCTTTTCCAGTTTTGCTGTCTGATATTCCCCTCCAGCACGCTGATCGTTAAGGACAACCTGTGGGTATGTGAGAGAAGATGGAGCTTTGACTATAAAGCTGAGTTCAGCACCCTGGGATTGATGACAGGTTGAGAACAAGTGCCTGAAAGTAACCCATAGCCACCAGGGGGGTGAGGGGTGGGAGGGTATAACAGATTTGCTCACCGCTCACATCTCTTCCTTCGTATATCACAAACCTTCTCCCACACTGTCTGGTCTATCTCCAGGAATGGACGTGTGTATGCTTGAACTCTTCTCAATCCCATATTAATTATAATCAGATTGGTTATTGATCAGAGCCCCAGTCTGAGTATTGATCTGCAGTCTGGCGAAGGGTCATGAAACACTTTCTGTAAAGTCTGCAAAGACACAGAAGGTTGTGTTTATGGCAGAGTGTTGGAAGACCTGTGAATATCAGAGATCAGTGCTGTGTGTGGGATTCATTTAGACAAAACATGCAAAATATGAGACAATCCCATCTAATGATGAAGTAAAACACCTTTTTACCCAAAACTAGCATCAGTTTGAGCTTTCCCACCTAAATGATGTCCCATTTATGCAGATCTGTTCAGTTTTATCAGACTTTGACTCAAATAAATATAGATTGTGGGTTTATGTTGCATAAAGTGGAAGGGATGAAAATCCCATTTATAAATAATGGCTGGGACATGTCCCCAGTGTCCCCTGCTAAAATTGTGCTTATAACGTCTTGCACCTAGCAGCGGCGACTTACAGCGGTGCTTTGTCGTAATGTCGTCCCAAATCTAAATCAGCTCTTGTAATTCCTTCATGTCACTTATTATTTTCATTTGCAGTCGATATGATTATTGAGGTGACCTAGAAAAGTTTGGATCAATATTAAGTCATTTTCATGACTTTTTCACACCAAATGCTAGTTGTTACCATTCACTTACATTGTTTATGCTAAGCTAAAGCTAATGGAATACTGCCAGATCAGGAGAATGACTGGGATGGTTACAAAATGCTTTTTCCCACTTATCTAACTCTGGGCAAGATGTCAACAGACTAAATTTCACTTAGGGGTGGAATATCCCTTTAAGACAGCGAGAGAAGAAAGGTATAGAAAGCCAGTGGGATCCTTATTCAAGCATGAAAAGTTAAATACTGCTCCAGGCTTTGTACTCACAGCACCTGAGGTAAATAAATATAAATAGTTTGCATTAATTTCTATTAAAAAGTGCGTCAAACTGTGAACCTAAAACCATTCTGTCTACTACTGAGATCCTACAACATCACTTAAAGCCAGTATGTCACTGGTTTGCGACTGTTAGAAACAAGTTGAAAACATGAAATTGTGAGAAAATCATCTTGAAACAATTTATAAAATCTTTGCTAGTTTCATTTATGGCTGGCTCAAATGGAGCTGATAATACTCTGGCAAACCAACAAACTGTCACAAACAAGGAGGGTAGAGTTGTGTTAGAGATGACTCCACTACCAAAGCTATCCAGTCTAGTAGACCATTTTCTATAATAATTGGTCCAAGCGCCAAAGGAACATATTTTTATTTGATTATTTTGAAAACACTATTTAAAAAATTGCATTGAATGGGATGAATGAATGGATTGCTTTAATGCATTTTGCAAACTCTTGCAGAACTGAGCGTATGGTAAAGTCAAGGGCTGACTGAGTATAACAGAAATGGTAATTATCCAGCTTGACTTTAAAGTGTCTACAAAGTGGTTCTTGTGAATCTTCCACACGAGTAACAGGAACCGGATTTAAAGCTTTTAAAAGTGTAAAATTCTTTGAAGAGCTCCACAGTCATCACTTACCTGTTCAGTTCTAGGGACGTTACATCAGAAACTCCATGAACCACCGGGATCGTACGCCAGGACGTTGGTGGGTTAATATTATGTCATACTAAATAATTCTTGTGAATGTTTGGTAGCACTTTACAAGGGCCCTGTCACGATCGTGGCTCCTCGACCTCCCCCTCCATTTCTAATTGCCCCAGAACTCCTCCACCTCAGACCCAAACCTGCCCCAGAACTCCAGAACCAGCCTTCATCCTACTAGTCATTCCCTTTCTGCCCACAATACCAGCCTGGGCCTATTTCAGGAAGTCGGAATTACAGTTCCGGGCTCAGTCATCGTTTCCTTAGATTACCAAGGGTTTTGAGCATCCAGCTCTTCAGTTGTGAAGACATTCAACTACCAGTAAGTGACTTCTCTTTATTCTGGAACCACCGTGTGCTCTGCGTGTCTGTTCAAACCCAGTGTCAGACCACTCCACGCTTGGGTCATACAACACGCCACATTTAAACTCACGCTTGTGTCTGTTCATGCCCAGTCCTAGCCAGATCCTGACAGGCCCCTTTAATAACATTACTTAGTGCATTATTAAGCATTAATAAACAAAGGATCCCTTTATTAACGTTACCATTATTGTTAACTATTAAGTGTCCTTAAGGTTAAGACAAAGGGTTGGGAGGGGGGGGGGGGTTGCTTACTAATGAATTACATAATACGATGAAACAGTTGTTAATACTAGTTTATTAATGCTTAAAAATGCACTAAGTAACGTTAATAAAGGGACCCTTATTGTAAAGTGTTAACGAATGTTCTTTATTCTCACATTCTCCTAAAGGTTTAGTCCTGAAGTATTAAAATTATGTACTTGTGTTTCAAACTGTCAGTCTTAGTCACAACGGACACAATAGTTTCCCCAAGCTCATTTTCTGAGTGCAAACCAAACTCATCAGACATACGACTGGGAAATTGTGGAATGCAAAGGCGCTCCAGATTGGGTCTTTAAGGACTAACAGCCATTTCGTTGACAATACAGCAGAGTATATGTGAGAGGGATGAGGCGGCAATAAACAGAACAGCTTGATGGCCTTCTCATCTTGGCGAGGCCCCTGTGTTCGTCTAAATCTTTTTTTCCTAATTTCACAGCTTGACTCTTTTTTTCCTGCCTCATTACACGGTGAACAGAGAGAATGGGCTGTCTGAGTGCATGAGACGTGAGATTACTGTCTCCGTTTCCAAGGATGGAATCTGCCCGGCCGTCGGAGCGGGAACACGAGCCGAACATCCAAGCTTGAATTCACATGTTCAAGGAGGCAGGATGAGAAGTTCCAGAGGCAATCAACATCCGTTCAGGAAGAAACGGTTTATTCTTTTGATGAGTGCAAACCTCTTCTCTTATTCACAACAGAGTGACAGGAGAGACACGAAGAAGAAGAAAAGAAGAAGCCTGGTGTATGAAAGCAAGAGGGAGCGTAAGAGATAAGAGGTAGCATGGGAGCTGCAGGAAAAAAAATGGGATGAAGCGGAGGAGAGAATTCCTGGTCAATATGTTTTACTTTCTTAATCTCATTAAACTTCAAAGGAATCTAACAATTAGCTTGTCCGTGTTAAATTATTACATTATCCCTTCCCTTGGTTTTTTCCTGCTCAGACCCACTCGTCTGTCTCTTCTCATCTTCATCTTGCCTCCACTGAGATTTTAGATTTCCAATTTGTTTCATTACTGAGCACTGCGAGATTTGTCCCGTGTTATCATACACAATCACTCTATAGAAGGTATTATTTCCATGAGCTGATGATTAAATCCAATTATCTGGAATAAACTGGTTCCCCATGCTACAGGTGGCTAAACATGCTGAATAGGATAAAAGTAGTCCATCTCATTTCCTAAATCAACACACCAAAGACACCATGTGCTTTCAAACCAAGAGCACTTTATTCTAATTATACAGAATTACATTAACATAAAGTTGCAATAATAAGTCATGAAATGAACATGTAGGAAAGAGTGAGCATCTGTGAGCAGCAGTACGGATTTATGCCATGAAAGAGTACTGCACAGGCTATTTTTGCTTTAGGGATGCAGATGGAGAAGTACAGAGAAGGTCAGGGGGAGCTGCGTTGTCTTTGTAGATTTAGATTTTACTACTTAGAGAAAGCGTATGACAGGGTGCTGAGAGACAAGCTGTGGTGCGTGAGAGGTCTAGAGTAGCAGAGAAGTATGTTAGAGTGGTGCAGAACATGAATGAGAGGTGTGAGACAGCAGGGAGGTGTGCTGCAGGAGTGACGGAGTGGAGGTGGAAGAATCCGATCTAAGCCCCTACATGTTGGCTTTAGTGATGAGCAGGCTGATAGATGATGTTAGACAGGAGTCTCCATGGACTATGATGTTTGCAGTGAGAGCAGGGTGCAGGAGAAACTAGAGATGTGGAGATATGTACTGGCTGTAGACTGCTGGAGACGGGCACCAGCCCCCCACGACAAGCGGGTATAGAAAATGGATGGATGTACTGGAATGAAGATTAGTCACAGCCAGACATAATTCGTGTGTGCAGATGAGAGGGACACAAGTGGACCAGTGATGTTACAGGAAGTAGAAGGTCTTCAACGATTTGGGCTCCACAGTCCAAAGAAACAGAGAGGGTGGAAAAGAGGTGAAGATGTGTGTGAAGCAAATTGGAATGAGTTGAGAAAAGGGACAGGTGTGATAAAAGGGTTTCAGCAAGAATGAAAGGAAAGGTGTAGAAGACAGTAGTGAGAGCAGCCATGTTGTCTGGTTTAGAGACAGTGTCCATGAGGACAAGACAGGAGACAGAACTGGACAATGAGGTTCTCTTTGGGAGTAACGGGGATGATCAGGATTGAGTCCATCAGAGGGACAGCTCATGTTAGAGGTTTTGGAGATAAAGTCAGAGAGGACAGACTGAGATGGTTTGGACATGTCCAGAGGAGAGACAATGATGACATAGGTAGAAGGATGCTGAGGTTGGAACCACCAGGAAGGAGGCTGAGAGGACATGAAGTTAGTTGGTGTGAGGGTAGAGGAGGACTACATGGAGACAGGTGATTTACTGTGAAAGGCCAAAAAAGAAGAAAGTTGCAAAAAATAGTGACAATCCATGGTGATTTCATAAGCTAAGTATAAATGCTCAGATAAACCCTAATCCTGACTTCACACTGGAGGCATCAGCGGCGCGGAACTGCATCTCCGCCAGCATCCTCGCCGGACTCGCAAGATCACAAAATCCCTCGAGACTTCAAAGGTCATGGTTTGTTTATGCCATCCGCAGAAGAAGAGGAAGGAAATCATGTTTGATATCGCTGTTTAATGTCATGTATGATGATGTTCCTCTCCACTACCAGGATTAAAGCCATGAAAAACACACCGTTGCACTTCTCAAAAGATGCAGGGAGTAAATAAGCTGCCACACATATAGACGTAATCAACATAGATATGAAATCGCATTGCTGCAATAGTCTTTTATTTTGAAAATTACCAGACATTTTACACCGTGTGATTTCCTGTCTATTCCTATGTTAACTGCAGAAACTGACGTGGTCCAGAAGCGGCTCGCAGCAAAAATAGAAATAAATCTTATCTTTAGCGGCGCGGTGCAGCGTGCTGCTTCTGGGATGCGCCTGAAAAGTTCCGCGCCGCAGCTGGTTTGGATCAAACCCATAGACTATAATAGATTCTATTTGAAGTAGGGATGCACCGATACTGGTATCGGTATCGGGTATCGGCCTCGATACCACATTTTCTAAAGTACTCATACTCGTTAAAAGTCCCTCGATACCGGGGACCGATACCACGGTCTGAGAAATGTCTGCTTGAGCGGCGTGTAAGGGGTTAATCACAGGCGCCGAGTGCCCGCCCCCAAGGCCCCAGCTGCAGCTCAGAGCAGGGAGAAGTTTTCATTTTAAATAAATGTTCTTAATTCCAAACGAGTGCCTTGTTTTTTTGTTAAAGTATACAACTAAAGCTGTTATCTGTAAATTAAAATCATGTTTTTATTAAGTACTCAGTATCGGTATCGGTGAGTACTGAAATGCAAGTACTCGTACTCGTACTCGTTTTCCAAAAAAGTGGTATCGGTGCATCCCTAATTTGAAGCAGCGACGTTCCACTGATGTTTTTGCTGATGCCTCCAATGTGAAGTGGGTGTAAGGGGAACTTGGTGGTCATTTATCAGATTCAGCAAAATGACATCACCTAATAAAGTCATTTAATTATCAATCTTATGTGTTCCATGATAATTTTATAGTTAAAAAGATGCAAAAATAATGTTATTTTTCATTTTACTTTTGTTGTACAAACTCAGCTAAATTTGTATCTGTAGGCATTAATTTCATAGGGATTGTTTTCCTCAAGCAATGTTTATTTTCCTCTTTCTTCATTTGTTTTCGTTTTTCTCCGTGACCCTAAGTCTGAGCTACAAGAAAATCTTCAATGATAAAATACAAGGTTTTAAATAATTAAACTGATTCAAACTGATAACTTAGACCCTTTAGCTTTTAGCTAAATCTTTAAGCATTTCCTCATCACTATCAACTGAAATGGTTTTAAACAGTTTTAGTGCCTGGACCGACTCTCAGGACAAGTCTAAATACCTTCAATGGTTTTTTATAACAAACTGTTTTATGTGCCTGTTTATTTCTAATCTCCTTTCTCCCACCACCGTTTCTTTTCTCAGAAAGGATAAAGAGGTGGTGTTTTATCTGCAGTTATGAGGTTATCTGAGTTATGTTCTGGAAAAAAAAATCTTCCTTTTTGAGCATTATTATAAGAAAATGTACAATAATGGTAGCAAGATAGTAAAGCTGGTGTTTGAATAGCACTCGTTCCTCTGAGGCCAGGAGCCAGTAAGTTCAGCATTTCTTTTTATCTACTTTTTCCTCCAGAGTGAGCAGTTTCATTAAAAGAAGAACCAGACTTAAATCCATCTCTTTATTTGACCACAGAAGGCTGTGTTTAGAGTCACCGTGCTTCTGTGCTACTGACAAATTGGCCATTTCTAAGCCCATTTAAAGAGGTCCTTCACTGAAAAACCATGTTTTACTTATTTTTGAAAATGTTTGGTCACTTTGAGTTTAACATGCAGGCTGAACATGAAAATAGTCTCCTACACCTATCTCCTGCATTAGCTTCTGATAGAAAATAGACGGTGAAACTCTAGGATTAGAAAATCCTGACAGATCTACGTCACACTGTCACTTAACATTCATGGACTCACCCATCTTGACTCACGACGGGGAAGGCTGTTGTTGGTTTAGCGTCCAGGAAACAGCAGAGAACGTCTCGGCTAGTAGAAGCTAACCGTTAGCATTAGCAACTCCACCACACAGCAGAACTCCTCCAGGCTTGTGTTATTTGTGGAGATAAAACATCAACGTTGCAGAGCAAACAGAGTCAGTGGTAGAGTCGTGTTGCTGTTAGCCAATCAGAGGAGAGATGTCCAAATATCAGGAAATAAGACTCCAAATCTCACAGATATATATACATAGACATAGGAGCTGCCGTAGTGGCCGGCCGCCATCTTAAATGGGTCTCCATTCACACCCAGTGCATTCATTTCTACTGAGGAAGCTGCTTACCCAGCTAAAACACATTTTATCACATGCAGTTTCGGCTCGTTTAACAACAACAACAGACAGCTACAGTTTATAAGATCGACTCTACCATATTCCAGTCAGAATTGACAAAGCTCCTCGGATGAGAAGCGAAACATCTTCAAGAAACCAAGGAAGTCCAGTTGCTTTCATTCAAACCCAATTTGGATTACCATGACCTGGATGACTGAGAACCTTCACCGGCACATTTTATCAAGCTTTTTCACTAATTCAGACACATGGTATGGCATGATAATTAAACTACAAATATAATTAAAAAAATATATAAAAAGTAGGCTAGAAAAGTCAATAGTAATCCCCCGTGATCTGTTTTCAATAGTACGCTGGTTGTTGCAACCGTAGGCTGCACAAAAATGGGCATAGTTGCTCACTCTGCATTGACTTTGGACAGTGAGGAGACCCTTCCAATATGGCGGCGACGTTGTCACACTCTCCAGCACCCAAAGGGACATCTACGTATTCATGTCTATGCCAAATCCTGTCATCTGAAGCTACTTTCTCCTCTGGCTGACTTCTACGTCCTCAAACAGACACATCTGTGCTTTTTATACCCAGAGTACGACTTACAAGGCATTCATTCCTACTAGAGACCACTGCAAATGCATTAAATATGAGTAAAGGAACTCTTTAATGCCATTCTTTTTTTTCTAAAATGGTCACTCCTACATTTTACATTAGCTTTCATGTAGCTCAAGTGGAAGATTTCTTTTAAGCTCGTGCGATAGGAAACACCAAAAAGGATCAGAAGTTGGGCTGAGTGACAGCTATTGTTAAAATAACCGGTGATGTGATTTGACCTTTGTACACAAGCAACACGGTGACTGCTAAACCCATACTTGTCTTTTCTGAACTCCTTTTTCCTAAAACAGAGCTTTTTATTGATTGTTTAATATATATCGGTTCTTATAGTTGGACTTCCATCCATAATGTAGAGAGTCTGTGCTGTAGCCTGTAATTCACGTTAGCGTGTATGCTTAACAAACAGCCATGCTGAGCTGAGCGTCCCAAGGCATCTGGAATCCACTTGAAGGGCTCTTATACCATTACTCAGATTAAAAGGGGATGCAAACATTCACACATTATGTCGTTGAGGAGCTCTTTTGCTCCTCTAATTACAGAATTGTATCAGTAGGCAGTTTGCATTATACTCAGGCTGGTTCAAGTGTTAAATGGCAATGACGGGGAAAAAAGCAGAAAGCTGATTAATTGCTTGTTAAGATTAAAAGGGTTGAGAGTGAGAGTTTTGATTGTCGGTATTTAAACACTCAATTATACTGAACCAGTCTGTGTACATTTTACACTGAGCTTCTGCATACATGATGTAGAACTGAACACACTGAACTGGGTCGTGCATGCTGTGCCATTACTTCTGTTTACATTTTTGCCCCTTCAATTAAGTCCAACACTCTACATCAAAATGCAAATCTGGATTTAAACACAAACATTGAGTAGATTCTTTATGTTTATCCCCGCTGACAAACATCTAACAGAAAAATATGTTTTCCCTTGACTGCATGGATGTGTTCATGTCTGTTAGCAAAATATCTCATAAAAACCTGAAAGGATTTTAATGAACTTTAAGAGAAAAACTGCTGGATGTTCGTCTATAACTGAATAACTTTTACAACCCAATTCAAGGTGGCCTCCACAGCTAATCAGTGTTAGCAAACACAAAAAAATGATTCAATTTTACTGTTAAAAGTGACTGATCACACAACATCTGTAATTAAAACCTTGGAACTGACTGTTGGAGTCAATTCTGTCTACTGGCTTAAAACCCCACTGCTAAAACTCTCACCCCGGCTTTCCACCGGCCGCAAAAGTGGCGTTTTGCCTGCAAGCTCCCTTCCAACCGGCAGCGATTCTGACGTGAAACGGGAGTGAAAGCGTTCCACACAGCTGATCTCGTGAGGTCACAAAATGACGAGAGAATTGCAACACCACGCGTGATTTTAGAAGTCCACGCAATGACGAGCAAGGAGACTTTGGCATGTAGCCAAAAAGGTCTGTGGTTTATTTTCTGTTTTGTTTACATCGGCTACGGGGGGTTTCAGAGGAAATTACATACTGCACCTGCCTTTTATTTTGGAAGTTTCCAGATGTGTTTCACTGCCTTGTGCCTCGCGTTTGACTTCCTGTCTGTCTCGATCTAAACTGCGGAGTTTGACGTGTTTCAGAACGTAGCGCGTAAAAAATAGACTCGAGACGTAATGATTGCTGTTTTGCGACACTTTTACTTCCAGTGGAAAGCCGGTGTCAGATTAAGAGCAATAGTTGATCGTGTTTCTACATTTGATTAACTTTCAAAGGGACCATATAATTTTTTTTACGTTAACAGTTTTATAGTCGATACAAAACATGATCATTAGGCTCCTTGCATAAAATCCCTCTCACACTCTGTTTGACTTTATCAGTACCTTCCAGAGTGAGGCGTTTCAGGGCTGTCCCTTTAGGGAATAAAAGCCTGTTGCTGGCCACGCCCACCCATTGCCTAATTGGCTGCTAGGAGGTGAGGAGCTAGAATGTCCCTCAGAGGCTCAGAGTAGAGCTGCTGCCCCTCTATAAACATCTACGGGAGGTGGGGGTTCCATGCTAATTTCAGTTACTGTGACGTCACAATAGGGGACAATTTTAAACGGCTCGTAGAGGCATATGATTTTCTGAAACCAAACACTGACAGAAAATGGGCGGATGGTTTTTATTCACGTTTGGAGTGTTTTAGTGATTAACTTTTAGAGTCAACCAATTAAAGATGGCCAACAAAGTCAATATAAAAATTGTTATCACTCACTCAACTGACTGAATATTGAGCTAAAGTTCCATGTGGAAGTAACAAACTGTCATTAACACGTACTCAGAAAACCGTGCAATTGTGATCTGGTTGATTTTTATTAAGATTGAACCAAAATAGATATAACAGACATACAATTCTTCCTACATGTAAACATGTTGATGACATAATCATGAGGTCTGACATGGAGTTGGTGATGTGGTTTTATTAGTGGGAGGACAAGACTCTAAACAAGAACCAGTGTCTGCTGTTTAATAACTTAATTTAAGTTTTAACCTGTTTCTTTCACAAGGTAGCACACAGAAACAGTTGTCAGCATTCTATTCATTCGTATGGTCAGCTACCTCTAACCTGCTTTGATCCTGGAGAAAACAATGTGTTTGCACAAAACAGTAATGCAAGCACAGTGTTTTCTGCAGATCTATGAAGATTTGTGTATTTACAGCTCTCCCTTACAAATTTCTATCAGTATAGAACTGCATGTGTGTCGACGAGCCAGGGCGTCGCTGGCATTTTAGGTTATTGACACTATGAAAGCACAACAGTTTCCACAACAAGTGCATCGATGTTATAGCAGAAAGGTAGAAAAGTTAGTACAAAGTGTGAAACTCAGATATTTATCAGAAATGTGGTGGTCTCAGTTATAAAGTAGAACAACTTTGTAAACTGTTTCACATACTTCAGCCCTCCACTAAAGTTGGTTTCAGGTAGTTTAACAGAAAAATCTGAAATAATGACTTATCTTCACAATCACGTTTAACTTTGATAACATCCCCATTTATGCAGACATCTTGGATTTCTGTCAATTTATGGTGTGTAACTCAAACTATAATCATGTGAGGCTCACAGAACAAAAGATGAACACATTTTTTTCTCTGATTTGCAGATTAATTTATAGCACTTGGAGTATGTGTTGTGAATGACACCCTTCTACCATTGCACCAAATGGCTCATTAATATCTGTAAAACTGACTGTTATAGGCATTTTTGTTTTGGCTTATGTGGATGAAAGCATAAACTACTGAGCCAAATCCTGGAGCAAAGCAGATTAAGATATCTATTTTTTAGCAGACACTTATCTGAAGTGACTTACATTTATGAATATAGCAGTTAACTCTGTTAACATGCTGGTGTTTTGTCTGTGGGAGGAAACCGGAGTACCCAGAGAAAACCACGCAAACATGGGAGACAGCATGCTAACCCCACGCAGAAAGGCCACAGCTCGGTTTTCCTGTGGGGCAACAGTGCTACCAACTGTGCCTGTTGGTGAATGATGATTCACGGAGGATTGGGTTTCCACCACTGGACTTAAACCATGACTGAAACAAAATTGAACCTGTTACATCTTTACATTGTCATTTTTCTGAAAGTTGTCTGTCCATCCTTGTAGCCATTTTTTGTAGCACTCTTAGACCCCAGATTATTTCAGCCAAAAATAATAAGGGCTGAGGTGATAGTGATACAAGCAAAGCCAAAAAAAGTTAAGAGCAATAGTGTTTTTTTCTCATTTATTCGGTAATACAAGCTTTCAACATGGATTCTCATTTTCTCACTTCAATCAAAGATTCTCCTCAATTTAATCTCATTTTATCCTCTTTCCCTTTTTCCCCCAAAAATCTTCCTATGATTTTCTTTTATTTGCACCCTTTTCCCCTTGTTTCTTCCTTCACTGCATCACGTTTTGGTTTTGAAGTGAAATGAGCATGTTTTATGGGAAGTTGAATAGAGAAGGTAGACGAGTAGAGGAGGGGGACTGTGGGAAGACGGCAGGTCCTATATATAGCGGTGAGCGTGGGTAGATACCGTATTGACAGGAAAGACACACGTTTTCTATCCATGGCAAAGCAAGAAGGAAGAAGGATAATGAGCAAGAGAGAGAGGCTGAACAAGACCCATACTGTGTTTTGTGTTTCTTTTTTGGTATGTGATGGAAATAGGGACAACAGTACACATGCCACTTCTAACAAATATGTAAATCCAAAGGATTATAGATTACTGTGATTCAGTCAACCTAATCAGATTGATGGGTGTATTTTGTTTAGAGGGGACACGTTACCCTCTCTTTTACAAAAGTTAAAGCTGCAATAGCAGACTTGGAAAACAAGTTAGCTTAAAGCATTTTTGTCATGCCTCTTAACTACGTTCTAACATAGTATAGCTAAAAACATATATTGTGGAGATTAAAAAAAGTAATGAAGTAGTTCTCTCGCATTTGTCTAAAAACCCTTCGGACCGAAAGCGACGATTGGACCATCCGGTTGTCGGTCTCGCCGAACCGCCGCACTTTCCTGGGTCAAATTTCCTTTAACTTCAGAGTTCTATACAGTCTGAGCTTCCTGGGCTGAAGACTACACTGCCTGCTGGCCTCTCCTATGGAGCTAAAATAAGGTGAAAACATTCATTTAATGAACTGAAAACAGAGGGAATTTCAGACATGGGAATCCATGTTTTTTCTGCCATCATTTTCGTGATCTCCACTCTAGGTGATCACCAGAACATCAGATCCAGAGCTCTGTAAAGCACTGAGTTGGATCTTTTTTGTAAAATACCTGTCACCTGGCCACACCAGTCACTTTGCTGGGTTCACGGTGCAGAGCCACTTTGTAGTTCATGAACAATCAATGCACCCATGGGGACACTCAAACTTATCAGGTAGTCTATAATATTATCTCCATTGAAGTTACTTTTCAATGAGTTCCACATTCAGACCACTACTATAAACTAATCCAGACCATCAACAACCTAAGAGATGACAATGGAAACAGAACAGTTTTGCATTAACCTCTGAAGTGGAAAACTAAAGTAAAGGTGTGTATCACTTGATCTAGCTGTGCTGTTACCGAGGTCAGGTAAGGAACAACTCCATTAAAGGGATATTCCACCCAAAAGTTAAATTTTGTCTGTTGACATATTTCCCCGAGTTAAATAAGTAGGGTGAAATAATTTGTAACCAACCCAGTCATTGTCCTGACCCGGCTGTACTCTTTTAGTGAATGGGTCCTACTCTGAGCAAAAAAGTCCTTAAAATCTTTTATCCCAATTCTGGTTGATGACCTAAATAATAATATATAATATTGACTGCAAGTGAAAATAATTAGTAACATAAAAAAATCACATGCGCCATTTTAGACTTGGGACTACTTCATGACAAGGCTGTAAGCTTCCCCTGAAAGGTGCAAAGACACAATGCAGCAGCTCTAAAAACACCTGCTTCTGTAAACACAAATGCACACACATTGTTAATGAACCGCCCTAAAACACACACAAGTTTTTTTGAAACTTTGAACTAGAGCTTTAACGTTGATTTCAGTGATTGTTGAGTTTGAAACTTGACCAGTTTCATATTTGACACCACTATGCAGCCCTCTATTGACCAAAAACCACACTTGATAATGTTGTGGAGCGGGTAGGTGCCCTATAGGGGGAGCCCTTTACCTGCTTTACGGCTGTTAGCTGTAATGTTAGCGGTTAGCATTTTCAGTTCGCTGATCGTCAATAAAAAGCACAAGAAGAAGTTGGCATCATGGTGAAGCCTGGAAGTAAAAGTAAGAGAGTAATGTCTCTGGAGGTGAAGCAAAGAGCTAAAACCAGAGTGCTATGCTAGTTTGAGGGAGCTAAAGGAGGCTACAAAGTCACGGACTGATGGTGACATGGCTTTGTTGTAACTGGACTTGTAATATTTTTTGTCCAACAGTGTGAATCTTTTTACTTTGTGGTTTATTTTAGTATTAGTTGGCTCGTTAGCTCGCTGTTAGCACTAGCTACAGCAGGCTGTAGCAGGGTTGTTTACAACAGTTGTAATTCCACTTTCAACCAGTAGGGTGGAGGAGCAGGAAACTGCTCTGTTTAGCTGGAGCTTTAACCAAAACAGATATATCTGCCTCTTTTCACAACATTAGAGGATCTTAGTTAAAAACCCTGCGTGAAAAATGGTGAACCTTCCTCCAAGGAATGCCAGACAAGTTTATATTTTAGGCTGAAGTATTTGTCATTGTGGTGGATTGCGGCGTGAAATGTTTTTAATGATGAGAAGAAACACAAATACCCGTTAGTAGACATGTTTTGCAGCATCGATACCTTCCTTCTAGCACAAACACCTCCCAACTCTCCAAAAAACAACAAAAGATGCTCATCAGGAGTTTCCTTGTAAATGCAGATCTGCTCAACACACCAAGACAAGACAACCTGTTCACCTGCAGCACGAACGGATCAAACTCCATCTGTGATCAGCTGTCACCGTTCGTGCTCTCGCTTCAGTTAAACGTGTTTTTTTTTTTTTTTTGGTGAACTTTTTCGGTCTGAGTAAAAGAAAACATCCTCAGTCACGAGGTGAGGTTTAGCAGAGGTTAGGAAAAGCTTTACCCTACAGCTAGTGTGTCAGCTTTCAGAGCCTTGTCTCCACTAGCTTCACACACACACACACACACACACACACACACACACACACACACACACACACACGCGCGTGCGCACACACACACACACACACAGAGTGATGCCTACCCCTCAGGTAGGTACGGTCTGTGCTTTATTGAAACAGACAATCTTTATACGTGGAGAGGGAGCAGCAGAACCTCATACCTTTAAACATGCTCCACTTGGGAAGCAAACTCAAACAAACACACACACGCACAGAAAAACAAAGTAGGCCGAGGTGGGTCAGTTCAGCAGAGCAAGCCTAATGGAGGCAGACATTAGGTGTGTGAGTGTGTTATGAGACAGCTAAAATGTCTGCAGATTTCTTTCCATGCCATAGGTAGGCTGACTGAGCAGTTCTGTGGGTTTGTGCGTGCGTGCGTCTGTGTGCATGTGTGTGTGTGCGTGCGTGCATGTGTGTGTATGCGTGTGTGTGCATTGTGCTCAGGGCGATGTGTGACCCAGGCCTCATCCATGATATCAGCATGTGTGTAGCTACAATGGCCTTGCAATGCCATCAGGTGTGCGTGCGTGTGTGTTTCTGTTGCGACACAGCAGCCTACGATACAAAGAGACAGAAGACCGAGTTCTGAAGGGAAGCCAGCTCCCGTCATCTGTCTGGACTCCTCTGGACAACATTGGGAGCTAAATATTGTGTCACAACTTGGACGGCGTCTCTCCTCCTTGGCAGTCGGAGCTGCATTCACAAATTGGTGAGATTAAGAAACTGGCAAAGTCCTGTTTTGTGCCATCTTGTTGCTATTAGATCAACAATCCATAGCCAAGCTGCAAATGGAAGGAGACACTCTATAGGGCCTACAAGGACTTTGCAGCACCGTTATCCGCTTTTCTTAGTGATTCCCTCATATTCATATTAAATATGTTTAGGAAAGTGATTAAATGTCGTTTTTCCCCCTGGTGTATTATTATAAGAAACTTTTAAAGTCTTTACCTTTGGGGTTTAATGTTCACTGTTACTGCTATATATGAAATCATATTAAATGTCAAAAGGACTCCAAAAGGCAGATTTAATAATGAATCCCCAGCTAAGGAATACGTGTGTTTTCCCCTACAGAGCCTTCATGATTCAGAGGTGAAAATGCCTGGGAGTCTTTTATTAGAAAACTTACCAGCTAAAGTTGGAAACATATATAACATAAATACATATCCCAGTCATCATAAATGCTCTTTGACTGCTTAGAGATCCTGCAACTGACACCTTCAGGGAAAGTTGGTCTGATGACGGTTACGTATGTAATGTGCGTAATTAGAGGGTCTGAAAGCTAAACGGGCTGCCACAAGGATTCACATTCTTTTGGTGCGTTATTCAATCAGACAAAAAGACTGAGAAAGGCTTGGAAAATAAGCCCAGGACAGAAACAGAGCAACACAGACAAAGCTGTGAGTCATGAGACAGCAGAAACATCCAGATAAAGGAGGGGTGGGAGGCATCCAATTGCTGTAAAATAAAATAAAGGACTAAACTGGTTAACATTATAAATAAGATTTGAATATTTGTGTGAGAAATCACAAAAGGGGACGAGGGAGGAGGTGGGAACCCAGAGGGGAGGAAGAAACGACAGATAAAAAGGAATAATCATTCAGTCTGAGGTCTGAAATGAAAAAACTCTGATTTTCAACAAACCTAGCCTTTAGAGTTTGGAAGTCAGTCTGAGTCTGGGTGGACACACAGCAGACTGAATTATGACCATCAAAATGACACGATGTCTCCCAGACAAGCTCAGAGATTAGCGAAGATCATCATCCTAATCCAGGTCTGCAGCCTCTACGAGCAGGAATAACCTTCAGTACGCTAAAAACAGGATGAGCTAGCATCTGATGGCAAATGGGGTCAAGACTCACACACACACACACACACACACACACACACACACACACACACACACACACAGAGTTTAACACATGAATGGAGAGGCTTGATGTGCCCGTGTTTCACACTAATTCACATGCATCGCCTCTGAGCAAGTCTCCAGGGAGCAAATCCAAGCAAGCTAAAACTCCCATGATGCTCTGCACATTCAAACATATAGCTGATGTGAAAGCAGCCATAAATTATCTCTATAGTCTAGCACATTTCAGGTGTGACCAGTGCTTAATTTGTAAATCAAACGTTACCGGAACAAAAGTAGTGATGTCAGACCAGAGTTCACTAAGGACAAAACTGATGCCGGATCGCGCGGGGGGGGGGCGCTCATGTTTATTGGAGTTTTTGACGAATAACTTATAATTGTGCCCACAATCTCAAAGTTTACACAAATTTCTCACTAGGTCCTCGCATGCTGCAGAGTTGCATCAGTGGGTTTGTAGGGACCTCTGACATTTACATACTTTTTATTGCTACAATAATTTGTTGGAATACTTACAAAAAATCATCAATGTGATTTTTTTGCAAAATGCAAACCATTTTCTACCATGAGGTTTAGACAGTCCCTCTGCTCAGAACAAAAGGAAAATATGCCTGACAAAAATGATCAGGAAATGATTAGGGATCATCATATAATTAAGAATTACTGTGAGACTAACTCACAGAACACCAAACATGAAAACATCTGAAAATATTCCAGAGTTCTTAGAAGGTTATTGTTGTGTTCATGCTGCTCTGATGAGTTGGTTCTGATTAAACGTTTAGGAAGAGCTGGAGCTGCAGGGAGATGCAGCTTTATCTCAGCTGTTTGCTTGAATACTTTAATAAACCACTGCTAAGGTCAACATGTTACAACTCTGCTTTAGTGCTGCAGAATGAAATGATCTCATCACGTGTTTGTACTCCAGCTTCCTTAAATCTTCCGCTGCCCAGATCAATATATTAGGATGACTTTGACATGAGTGAGGCTGCAGCATGCTGGTGGCCATTTCTCACCAGAAAAAAGTATTTATGTTAATATTAGGTTTTAACCTTTCATTTATACAGCTACTGGTTTAACGGAGTTAAATACTGGCGGTGGTTATGTTCAACTCCGAACTTGACTTGAAAAAAAAACACGACGAGCCTCGGGGGGGAAAATCTCTAAAGGCTGAAAGGAGGTAAATCTGCTACAGTCCTCGACAGAAAACCGTGTTATTTAGTGGTGATTTTGTTTGATTTGGCAAACTTTAAACTCAAAGCCGCTGCTCGTGAGCGCGCTGTGCGGTCCGGCTGCGGCGCTGTCAAAGCGTCTGTTTCCGCGATTGTGATTGGTCAAATGACGACACGCTAAAACAAAGATCGTTTGTGACCAAGATGAATCCCCTCTTTCCCTTGTTGACTGCTGAAACCAGAACGGCTTAGTTGGCTTAAAAACGGCGATTTTGCTGAAAAGCGAAAAGTTTAGGTATGAGATTGGACAAATGAACCACTCACCCGTAAGTCCCTGACCAACACAGCGTCCTCGTTTACCCACTGTAATCATGAGGTAGCAGCGCGAGTTAACGGATCCTAGCAGACAATTACCGGAACGCGTCCCTTCAAAATAAGAGAGTTCCCGGATCTTGTTCCGGCAAGATCCGGCTCAAATTAAGCTCTGGGTGTGACCCCACCAGGGTTCGAATTACGAGAAAAGGGTGATGGAAGCCCTCAACTGACACACCCAGGGGGAGCTACAGAAATGATCCGTCCTACCCACCACTCTTGTGGCATTATAATGAACGTGGCCGGACGACCCCCCCACAAACAAACACACTCACCCGCTCTTACAGAATTCTCACTGGGCTCCCCTGGAAGCCTTTTGGCATGTTTCCACTGTCAGAACTTCAGGGTAATTTTACAGGAACTTCCCAGCATGTGTGTGTCCTTCAGAACACCTGATCAGGGGTAGGGACTTGAAATGGCCCGGTGGGGTAGCTGAGCAGAACTTTTGATAAACTCACTCTGATTGGTTGCAACTCAAGCCTCATTATAAAACAATGTCGCCAAATTGCTGCAATGCCGATGCAGCATCAGGGAGCGTTAGGTCGTTTATAAGTGGTCAGACCGTGGCGGTAATAGGTGCATTTCCTTTATCGGAACTTCGGGGGAAATTTACCGGAAGTTCCCGACGTGCGCTTATCTCCACTTGACCGGGCCGGCCAAACGGCCGTTTTCCGGAACCTTCTGAGTACCTGATCAGGGGTAGGTACTCGGAACGGCCCGATAAAAGACCCGATGAAGATGATGGGCGGGAACGCTGCCGATTGGTTGTAACTCAGTCGGAAATGATGCCAACTCAGGACGAAATAGGAAATGCAAATATATATGGCGGGAACCGTTATTTAGGAAAACACGTGTTGTTAGAGAGAGGAGTGATGGAAGCCATCGCTGCATATAACAACATGGCAAACATAGACCTGCCAACTATTGTTGCTTCCTCCATTGTGTCGATCTTTGTTTACTGCTTTTCACAAAAGATTACGTGATGGCAGTATAAAGGGGGTATGGGGGTGGTTGCTGCGCTGCCGCGGACTTCCGTGTATCTTGGACATAACTTGCTTCTTATTGCAATCGAAGTCACGCTCGTTATGTTTTTTTTTTGACAATCTGCTCCTAAAAGTGTCTGTCCTCCACAGTCCCCAAGCAGCCTCTGGTGATCTGAGCTCCAGCTCTAACAGAGAGAAGCTCCTGCAGCTCTGCATCGCTCCAGCTTATCATCTCAGCTGGTTCTGTCTAAAAAAGCTAAACTTATGCCTGTGTTTACTTTCATTTTCAATGTAGTTCTGTGAAAGCTCGGCAGTAACTCCCCACGTGATCATGACACCTCCCTCTGTTGCACCAAGGCGTAATGTGCATTTACAAGTCCGCCGTTGCAGCAATATTACTACCAAGCGTGGCGGCACGAATGCCTCAAAATTCCCGCAACGTCATGCCGCCATGGCGCGTTCATGAGACACACTGTGGCTGCAGTATTACGCTGATTTTCCGGCACAGTGTGTCCAAAACAACCAGCATTAGTAAAGTTATAAGAGTTGCTTGTGAAGCAGAATGCAAGCACAAGAAAATAAGCCCCAATCGCTCTGATTTAAAATCGCCGTTACTAAACTCCCAACAATGGAAAACACAGCGGAATTCCCCCACAACAATGTAATTCACAGAGATCGCTGCCTCACAGAGCGCCGAAAAAAACAGAGCTTCTTCTGGTCATTGAACGCCACATTTTAAATCACGCAGCTGCTCTCCCGGTTCTCCGAATGGATTAAATTTTGCTGGACTTGGACAGAATAACACTTTTAATATTATTAATGTTACTGTGGATGCTTTTAGGCACTAATCAGTGACAGCACTCACTGCTGAAGCAGTCGTGATATGCTGATGTCAGGGCTGAATTTGTATGGAGTAGACTGACAAAAATCCCCCGCTCAGTTTCCACGTCCCAGAATTTACCCTGAAGTTCCGACAATAGAAACACACCTTTTGTGTAATTCACACCTAAAGCAAGATTTTGTGATAAATTATAGGCTTTAATGTTATTATTATCCCTCTCACACACGCGCGCGCGCACACACACACACACACACACACACACACACACACACACACACACACACACACACACACACACACACACACCCTGAAAGACAACATTTAAAACATGGACTGACTGCACAAACATCTGGATGACAGAAACACCCGTCCACATGCTTTAAAGCTGGCCCATTAGCTGAAGGCTGTCAGGTCCATTTGCCTCAGGAACAGAAAAACAGCAAAGCATTTAACAAGTGTGGCTTTGATGGCCTAAAATATTCAACACTTCTTGTGTGAGTTTGTGAACCTGTGAGGTGTGAATCTTCACAGGTGAAGCTGGAAGGGACGCTTTATTTGTTTTTACTGGATTCAACTTGTGATGCCACAAATAAAAACAACAGTTCTCACTGTTCTGAGTTTTTGCATTTAAAACAGGCTTCAATAAAATCAAGTATTAGACAATCACTTGTGGGATGATTTTCTTTCTGTAAATCAGCCGCCAAAGCCATATTTTTTTTTTTTTCATTTAAAAATTATTTTATTGTGTTTTGTTCAATCTGCTACATTAATCACACAATGTTTAAATAAAGAGAACAAAGTATTTGTTTTTGTAGAAAAGTACTGAGAAACCTTTGTGGATCTGAGACATAGAGGGTCTTTTTATTAATAATAGAAAAGCATCAGACTCCCTGCATCTGATGGGTCCATTGTTTTCTAGTTTCTTCATCTGGAACATAAATATGACTTCTACCGATTGCTCTACCAATTTGGTGGTCCAATCACAGCCCTCTACTGATTTGGTGGTCCAATCACAGTGCTCTATTGGTTTGGTGGTCCAATCACAGCTCTCTACCGATTTGGTGGTCCAATCACAGTGCTCTGTTGGTTTGGTGGGCGGGATGATGCAACGGAGCTAAACAACAAAGATGGTGGCGGCTCATTGAAAATGCTTTGGCATCAACTTTGGACTATTTAAACTTGGGCTTTTCTTTGAGTCAAGAGCAGATAGCGGTACTTAAGTCCTTTATTTAAAAAAATGATGTATTTGTGTCTTCTTCAACAGTGATGGTGGACTGCCCTGTTGACTGACATCCATAGCGGTGAGTACGTCACGTTGTACATTGTCCAATAGCATGTGGAGACAGTTTGAAACCATAGATCCCGCCCCACCACTCAGATTTGTCTATGGGTCGTGGCCAGATTATATATTCACATATATAGGATGGCTTTCCAGGCTACTAAAACACAGTAAATAAGACATAAATATTTGTATTTAAAATGCATCAGCATCTGTTGTTCTGTCTCACATTAGTAAAAAAATGGACACAAAATCGTGTAAAAGTGTCTCTTTACACCATTGCTGTCCAATCCTGGTCCTCCAGGGCCACCATCCTGCATATTTTAGAGGTTTCTCTGCTTATAATCAGCAGGTATTTAACAGGGTTTTGCAGAGCTGGATGATGCCAAACAGGTAATTCAACCATTAAATCAGGTGTGATGGAGGAGGGACAAAAACTACCTGGACGGTGGCCCACAAGGGCCAGGACTGGACACCCCTGCCCTACATCAACAGAATGAGTTGTGCAACAAAATTCTACTTTTCTCCAACTGAAGTCATGGGCTAAACTTTGGACACCCTATTAGTACGTACATTTGTGTTTGCTCAATTATGTCTGTTTTATCGCAGTTCTTGACTTTAAACTTTTAACCAATGGAAAACCTGGATAGTCCCATTTACTAAGGTTTATCAAAGATGGAACATCTATGTCTGAACAATACAGCTAACTGTGTGGCTAGCACCTCTAAAAAAGATCCAAATGTCCCATCCAATATTCTCCCGTGCTGCCAGGTGTGTTCCAGCCTCAGGTGTATAGCTGATACCTGATTGGCTCCTGACACGAAAAACACCACCTTCAACAACTCTTAGTTGAGAAATTGGATGTCATTCTACAGCAAGTCCTGTTTTAATGTTTTCTATAGCTGCGTTCTCACATTCTGCAATTACATTTACCTCTGTTGTTATTTGACTTTCCTCCTTAAAAAGGCTGATTTCAGGCATAGTGTTAGCCAGCGAGCCGTCCCGCCGTCATTAGGACGGCCTGACGTCAAAAATGACGGCCTGAAAAATGAGAGATGGCTTGATGCAAGCCGTCCCCGTTTTCTGTAATGTCTATCAATAATTGACATTTTGTGCAAATAATATAAAAACTGATTATTGCACAAATTATTCGACAAACGTGTTTAAGTCTGTACTACTGGAAAAGCGCAAATTCATTGCAGGGTTCCCCCAGCACAGAATCCCCGTTTCTGCCTTTGATCTCAGCGGCGCAGCTGGAGCGGTGATGGAGACGCACTTCTAAAGAAGACGGAGTGACGTCGGTTACAGTCCTGGTTTTGGTTTCTGGAGCCTGGTGTTGAGCTCAAAACATCCTCACTAAAATATTGTGGGCGACAGTAAAGTCCATCTGCGGTTATAACTCGTTAACACAAATGACCTTAAATGCCGTTAGTTTATTAACACATGATGAAGACGTCTTCAAACTCTCTGGACATCTCCTGTGATTTAGTTTCAACAAATTTACCTGAACTGTTTCAGCTGATTGTAGGAGGACAGTCACTTTCCCAGTTTCTGGCTAACACCCTGACTTCAGGTCAGCTCCTTGCTTGCATTTGAAAGGACTTTTAAAGTGAAAGAGCAGCTTCTGCTCTGTTTGCACTAATAGCTTGATAAGAGTGAAAACACCACGTCTACCTTGGTGATTTAAGTGTATAGCTCTCAGATGCGTGTGCTCACCTCTCCTGGCTGTTTTTCTTTTTCTTTTTTTCTTCCTCTCCTGACAGCCAAAAACACCTTTGGTGAATAAAACATCAGGTGTAAAGCCTCAGTACATAATTTAATCTGACGGCCCCAACAGCCAGTAAGGCCTGCACTTCAGATTGCTGTTGGGGTTGTTGAAGAGCAGGGCCAAGGAATGGACAGAAATAATTACTGCCCAACCTCAGGTTATAGGGCATGTAAAGAAAGTGTATGAGGAGTGTGTTTTTAAGGGACTGACCACCTGCATCACCTACAGTAAATCCAGTCCAGTTATATGCCTTTCAAATGATCATAGACGTATTAAAGGTACTTGTATGGACTTGTAGTCCTCTGAAAGAGGTCCTTTTACTCATATTTTTAATACATTTGCAGTGGTCTCTAGTAGGAATAAATGCCTGTAAGTTGTTCTCTGGGGGGAAAATCATCTGGGGCACCTGTTTCAGCACAGAGACGAAAGTAGCTTCAGACACACAATTTGGATTCTTATTTCCTGATATTCAGACATCTCTCCTCTGATTGGCTAACAGCAACACGACCCTACCACTGACTCTGTTTGCTCTGCAACGTTGATGTTTTATCTCCACAAATAACACAAGCCTGGAGGAGTTCTGCTGTGTGGTGGAGTCGCTAATGCTAACGGTTAGCTTCTACTAGCCCAGACGTTCTCTGCTCTTTCCTGGACGCTAAACCAACAGCAGCCTTCCCCGTCGTGAGTCAAGATGGGTGAGTCCATGAATGTTAAGTGACAGTGACACGTAGATCTGTCAGGATTTTTTATTCCTAGAGTTTCACCGTCTATTTTCTATCGGAAGCTAATGCAGGAGGTAGGTGTAGGAGACTATTTTCATGTTCAGCTTGCATGAAAAACTCAGTGAATGATTATTTTCAAGAATAATAAGTAAAAAATGGTTTCTCAGTGAAGGATCTCTTTAATGAACTTGTTCTAATCCAAAAACTCAAAGTCAAGTGTAAGCATAACTTTACGCTGACTTTTTCTGTTCTAAAAGTTAGGAAGACCTTCTTAAACGTCACTGAGAAGCTAAGTAATACTTTTGACATTGATTTGGTCACAAAAAGCCAGTCACTTCTATGTCACAGAGTAAATGTTCATTCATGACCATGCCTACCTCGACTTGTGACTGCGGTTGGCTGTCTAGTGGCCAGAGTGTGTCACAGCTAGTAGAAGCTAACCGTTAGCAATAGCAACTCCACAACATAGCGGAACACATTCAGGGTTGTTATTTGTGGAGATAAAACATCAACATAGGACTGGGCGATAAATCAATTTGATCAATTAATCCAAATTTGCCTTTTATAAATATTCATTTTGGGAAAATCTGAAATTTTTCCAAAACTTGGGCTTCCGTAGTTCAGAGTAAGGTCAGCCTGCTTGTCTCTCATAATGCATACAACACTGACTAAAGCGGTCTTCATTAATGCTGTTCTCACAAAGACGCAACCTTAGCGTTAATATTTTAGCAGAAAGAAGTTGAATTCTTCAAATAATTTGCTGCTGTGTTCTGACTCATGCTGCCGTTAGAACACCGTGTTCAGGTGTTCACCCCAAGCTGATTGTGTTTGAGAAAGGAAAAGGAGAAAAAAATCTAATAACATCAGAAATCAGATTTGGTATAAAAAAGTTAGAGAGATTTTATTTTGAAGCCTTATCGACCTAAAGTGATGTAATATTTTTTTACCGAAGAAAGAGGAGTGAATGAAGGCAGCGGAAGAGTCACATTGTCACACACACACGCACACACACACACACACACGCACGCACACACGCACGCACGCACGCACGCACGCACGCACACACACACACACACACTCCTGAAACATGAGTAAAGAAGTTTGTTTACCACAGAAAACGACTCACAAGGCATTTATTAAAAGTAGAGACCACAACAAATTCATTGAAAGAACGAGTGAATGACAGCTTTAATTCCCAAACTCAGCACTTAGGAGTAATTGGTTAAGAGCTTTTTGGACCACATTTTACCCTACAGGATAACTCTTCACATTTACTTTGCTCTGCAACTGCACATGCAGACTGTCCGCTATCCTTCTGCAGCAAAGAACTGATGCACTGGATGCACCAATTAATAGCTAGGGCACAGGAAACATGCTCACTCATAAATACATAATGAGCATTACATAAGGGGGTTAGAGAGGCGGCTAGGCACCTGATTTATAAGCACAGGACATTTGGTCAAGGCAAACCCTGTAAATGCTTAGTTTCACCTAATTCTGTCTTTATGTTGTCAGTTTTTCTTCATGTCTACTTAGTCTAATGGGACAATGTAGTTTTTAACTTCCACAATATAATAGAATAGAAAAGACTTTATTAATCCCACAGTGTGGTAATTCACTCGTTACAGCAGCCCATACACTTAGAGAAAAGTAAGAAGAAAGATAATAACAAAGTACAGGTAAACACACATGAGCAGTAAGCTATTACTGTAACCTTCAAACCACTAACAACAACAGAAAAAAAAAGAAAATTGGGTTTCCAAGACGAAACCGCATAAAGGACACAGACATACTAATGTATTGAACACATACTGAATATAGCACTGATGTTATTGTGTACCTGGATAATGCCAGTAACAGTTAAACTGTGGAGTTCTACACTAGAGGGCTGCATTAGGATTGGGTCCTGTGGGACCCAACACAAATATCGCGGGAGCGGGCGGTGTGAACCTTGCTGCGGGTGGGAGCGGGCAGCCAAAAGAAACAGTGTGGGATTGGGATGAGCATGTATGGTGAGTGATTTCTGCTACGGATTACCAGCCGAAGGAGACCCTCGTCTAACTTTAGCATTTGAGAAGAAGCCCTCGGAGAAGCACGTCATCTCTGTAGCGTGTTGACAATGCAGACGTTCACACGGCGACGTCACCTTCAGCTGCGCCTTCTCCAGAGTCTGGTTATTAGGTTATGTTAGGCTTAGTCGTGGCAGAAATCACTCACCATAGGGCATGGAGACTCCGATCATATGCGCTGCTGCAGTGTTAAAGGGTTAAAAACTAAATGAAAACAAAGTGTGCTAATCCTGACCAATGTGTCAAAAGACATGCAAGTCTGAGAAACGAAACAAAGAGATTCATGGGGTTTCTGTATGAATAGCCTATAAAATGACATGTTTTCTCCTGCGGGACCAGAGAGGACACAAAATCAGTGCATCTCTTTTATTGTGTGGCAATAAGTTCTCAGAGTTTTGCAGGTGCGGGCGGGAGTAAACATGCACACTGCGGGTGCGGGTGGTAATGGTCATAAATTCAGCGGGAGCGGGATGAAGAAAACAGTCCTGCGCAGGACTCTATTCTACACTCTTACTGCAGTGGGAACGAATGACCTACGGCAGTGTTCTGTTTTACATCTTGGATGTCTCAGTCTGTCACTATAAATATGTCCCTGGATAACCCCGTCCAAAAGCATGCTTTTGTTGAGATGATCAGGAAACACAGGTTTAAGGCTGGTAATCTGCTACTTTCATCCAAGATTCAGCATGCTAGCCTGGAAATTTGGACCTTCCATTGCAATAGCAAAAGATTTTTCTCTGCAGATCAGTCTAGCTATGCTCTATTGGCATCCAAGATGGCGTTGGCTCAGGAACTGTGCTTGTTTGAAACGACTTTGGCATCAACTTTGAACAATTTAGACCTGAGCTTTTCTTTCAGACATGAGCAGATAAAGGTACTGAGGTCCTTTATTAAGAAAAAGGATGTATTTGCTTCTTCTCGGACAGTGTATGAACTGCCCCGTTGACTGACATCCATAGTGGTGAACACGTCCCATTGTGGAGACAGTTTGGAAGACAACCATACATTCTGCCCCACGACTGGGTGGTTTCAATGGTTCGTGGCCAGACTATATGTTTACATAAGATGGCTAGCCAGGCTGTGACCAAACAGCAGATAATGGGAATAGTGATAATCAGTGTTAATTTTGACAAGAAATTTGAATTTAGCTTTAGTCTTTTGACTAAAATTCTTTTTAATTTTAGTCACAATTTAGTCGCCCAATTAGTTTTAATTTTAGTCTTATTTTAGTCGACTAAAATTAAAACACGTGTCTTTTCCAGCGCGCTGGCCGTGCGTGAATTCGGTTCGGTTCGCTGAGCTGCGGCACCAGCAGTAATGTGCTGACTACTCCCGCCCCCCCTCCGCTCGCTGCTAACAAAACCGTAACACTTTTAAAACAAGGGAAACACCTGGGTGCGTACTCACCAAGGAAATACTTTTCAGATGGTCATATTTGACGCTTTTCCTTCTAGCCGCGGACATTTTATCCCTTTAGATATAACTTTTACCGGCATAAACATCTTATGTTTGCTTACCGCTAGCTTTTTCAAACAACAGCTGGCTCAGGACTCTGATTGGTTCCTTTCTCATTTAGTCCCGCCTGTTCTATTTGATGATTGGTTGTTTTTTTTCCGGTCGCCCATCTTTTCCATTTTCTGATTGGATTTTCGTTTCTGTCAATTTTCGTTGTCGTTTCTTATTCGTCAACGAAAATGTCGGTCAATATTCATCATAATTTAGTCTTTTTTGGCGTGTATATTTTAGTTTTCGTTTAGTTTTAGTCCGCAAAAATTCATTCGTCACGAAAAAAACCCGAAAATAATTCGTCAACGAATTTAACACTGGTGATAATCCAGCTACTCCCTCTCCACGTATTTCTCAACAGACTTATGTGAAGTCTTGCATGGAATATTGTTTCATATTACAGTTTTGCAAGAACATTAGTTTTATTATATGCAAAACACATATAACCTGGTATTTAAAACAAACACAATCAGGTGTATTATTCCTCATATTTTATCTTCCTCAGATTGTTAGATTGGACGCATGTTTGAAGGTTTTAAAATGCAGTTTTTAAAAAAAATTTTGGGGCGTTAATAATTTGTCCTGACGTTAAAACCAGTTTAGCTAATCACGGTAGCTCGACACTGTGCAGGTTTATAAAACAGGACAAGCAGCCTGTGCATGTGAGAGAGTTCGTCAATGACCGCTAAAATCCTGTTGGATTAATAAAACATGTCCTGTGAAGCTTCATGACATAATCCCATCTGAAGGTCTGCACCACCACTAGAGCTGCTATCCTCTGGTGATGGACACTTACAAAATCGTCTGTGTGAGTGTTGGCTGAGTTTGTTCAGCCGACAGAAAATAATAAAAAAAAGATGACAGCTATTAATCGACCACTTTAAAGCTCAAAAGCAACAGAATAATGTTGTGAAAGCATTCCTGCAGAGAATAATTGATTTTGTTAGGAGTGATTGAATCAGATTATTCTTAAGTGATCATTTGTCCTGCAGCACTTGAAAGCAGCATGCACCAGGCTGGGGTACACTCATTTCCATAATGGATCATATGGTTAAGCTCTCATGAAGATTTGAGTGAAATGGTTTATCTGAATTTTAAAAAGAACACTGAAGTTTCTGATTCTAAAGCCACTTGATGGATGGAGGGACAGGAAGCCAAACTGGATGGTTGAAGTTGTGGGATGGGGAGTCCTCGTGAAGTTCATGGTTTCATCTGAATCACCACTTTTAGAGTCAAACCCTTACAGTTAATCCACCAACACGAAAATTACAACTCAATCAGGTTTGAAGAAATCTGGGATGTTGGTAGCTCAAGGCTAACATATTATAACCATGTCTGTTAGCAAATATCTCAAAAACCAGATTTTAATGAAGCTCTCAGAAAGTCTTGATTGAATGACCAAAGACAACTGATAACATTTTAGAACCAACTCAACTCAACGATTGTCCCAGCTAATTCATATTAGCACAAACATAAGTGGCTAGACCTCAGGTTCCCAGATACTGAGCTACAACTTCTTTGGGTGGTAGCTAAGCGTCCTAGCCTAGCAAGCTATCCTATATTTGTGATTATATTGACCACGATCCATGGACAGAACTCAGTTGTGGGGTGGAATTTACAGTTGTCTTTCAAACTGTCTCCCCATGCTATTTGACAGTGCTACGACTGATCAGAGCAACAAACGTGACATGTTTATCACTATGTCAGTCAACAGGGCAGTCCATCGTAAACTGTCGAAGAAGAAGCAAAGACATCCTTTTTCAACATACAGGACTTACGTACCTCTATCTGCTTATGTCTCAAAGAAAAGTGACATTTTACAGAATCAGATTTTACACTGGACAGCATATAATCTGATATGAATTATGAATTGAGATTAAGCGCCTCAAGATGATTTTTGTTGTAGAATAGTTCTAAATAAATATAAGTGAATAATCTAGAATCAACCAAAGAAGTTATTCCAGTCTATGTGATAAAATATTGTTTATTTTTGTATTATTATTTTTACAAGTTTGTATTCAAAATTCACTACAGTAAGTGAAAAAAGTGAGAAAGTGTTTTGTTATTTTTGAAGTATGATGTTTCACATGCAGGCTAAATGTGAAAATGGTCTTCTACCCCTATTTCCTGCATTAGCCGGCAATGAAAAATAGATGGGGAAGCTCAGATTAGAGAAGCCAGTCAGACTGAAAATTAGTATTCATGCAGTCACCAATCTTGGCATCTCAACAGGGAACGCTGTTGTTGGTTTAGCGTCCAGGAGAGAGCAGAGCGCGTCTCGGCTAGCAGAAGCTGAACGTTAGCATTAGCAACTCCACCACGCAGCAGAACTCCTCCGGGCTTGTTTTATTTGTGAAGATAAAACATCAACGTTGCAGAGCAAACAGAGTCAGTGGTAGAGTCGTGTTGCTGTTAGCCAATCAGAGGAGAGATGTCCACATATCAGGAAATAAGACTCCTAACCCTATTCTACTGTCTTCTGCTCCCCTCTGCTGTGGCTCACTTCTAGCTCCTGAAACAGGAGCTTTTATCCACACATAGATCGACTCACAAGGCCTTCATCTATTCCAGAGAAAACTACAAATGTGTTTAAGGCAACAAGTGAACTTGGTCTTTAAAAAAACAGTCACCGTGGTTGAAGGTGCTGCATGCATCACCGATCACCCATCGATATGGTGTTTCAAATTTACAGTTATTGCGACAGTCCTAGACAGGCTTTTATAGTTTATGGTCCTCTGAGGTGAAACTGCGTCAAACTAAATGAAAAGCTTCTCATAAAGACTATTACAGCACTGCGATTGACCCTATATGTGTGTGTGTGTGTGTGTGTGTGTGTGTGTGTGTGTGTGCGTGCTAAAAATACATGAACTCAGCAAGACATTTTTGTCTTGTGTCACTCTTGTGGAAATAGCTTGAAGGATGTGATGGCGGCAAGCCAGTTGATGCAGGCAGCTGATGGATGGATGAATGAATGAATGACTAGTGGGAGGAGATGGAGAAAGAGACAGAGAGCATATAAAACATGGAAGAGAGTGAAAGGGATAGAGCAAAGTTTAAAACAAAAAAAAGACTGAGAGAGTGCCTCAGGTCTGTTCTAGTTCTTCTTGTTTTGGAGTGGTTTAATGGGTTCCACGGACCACACACACACACACACACACACACACACACACACACTCAGGATGAAATAACTCACTGACCATGCATCTTATGCTGTATTTAAGTGCTACTGGGAAAATTGCTCTAACAAATCAAAAGGACACAAATTGCTCTTACAGTGGCAAAATAACAGAAAACAGCTTGCGTGACCAAAAAGATAACAGCTTTATGGTGAAACAATTGAAGATGTTCTTATAAGGTCAAAACATCTAAAGTAAAAAATTACATTTTTTGTATAATACAATGTATTTAAAATAGTCCTAAATCATTCCTTGACATCGCACACATAAAACTACCTGTTAACTGAAAGCCCATTCTGTCACAGATCCATCAAATTCCAGCTTCCCAGGAGCCAACGAGGCAAAGGAACTGCACCGCCACGATGCTCAGTCTTTCATTATCCCACGTTTTGAGGCTCACTAGAGAAGTTTCATTCACTCTGCACACATGAGGTTGTACTCTGCATTTTTTTCTTTTCTGTTTTAAACTTTATTTTCAAAACCTTCAGTCTACTCCAACCAGACTTCAATCAGAACACTTATAATTCAAGCAAAAAGATACTTTAATGATGTAGCATTTAGATCCTGGTTCTATGGGAATGTTTCATTCCAGTTAGAGTTTATGCATCTACAACTCCAATGTTCTAGCCTGACCTATTAAGGATGGGTACAGAATTTGGTATTTTTTAAGGCACCGACAGAATTCCGTAGTACCGACCGAGAACCGATTCACATACTATGAAACAGTGCCTTGTTTCCGTCCTTTATAACAAGAACTTGCGAATCAGCGATTTGCCAAGATAGACAGCAGCGCAAGAGCGTAATGTTGTCAGTCACTGCGGGCGATCTGTAAACAGAGCAAGCAGCATGGCAGAGAGGAAGCGTTCTAAAGTTTGGGTCCACTGAACTAAATGGGATGAGTAAGTGGGTGATGATGAAACCATCGACAACGATCTAAGTGAAGCATCATCATTTTAATGTTGCACAAGGACTGGGCTGCTTTTGAGTGCTTAGGGACAGAGAACACGCCCACTGTAGACCTCTCTGGTCATTGAGAAGATTAAGTATGATATGTGCTTTCATGTCAGTCTCCAAAAGGCTCCTGTAGCACCAGGAAAGGTTGCTAGATTTAAAGCCACAATCCTGAACTTTGTGAATATATGCTCTCTGTCGCCCTCTCAAGGCTTGCTACGTAACGTCACTGTCGTAACATTAAATCTCTCTCTCGGGCATAAGAGGCATGTTTACATTCCTAATATCAGGCAAAACAACGAAAACAAACTTTTCCACCTCCACACATTGAATAAATAGTTTTATCAGGACTGTATAACAACTTTATGCCCGACCAAACACAATAATCCTGGTGAAATAATTTATTACTTACCTAGCCATTAGCAGCACGGCTAGGTCAGAGTCTGTAGTTCATGCTGTTCTTTCTAAAAGAGCTCTCCAGCGAGGAAAAGATGGTCCAATAATAACTCTGGTCTTTGCTCTGGCTCTATCACGTTCTCTTTTTCATTTCCTATATTCCTCTGATAAGGGATTTCTAGCTTTATTTGGTGGATCTGCCACTGCTAAAGTCTCTAAACCGCGGGTTATACGGCAATGGCAAGCCAAAGGGGTGAAAAAAACATGGGTTCTAAACGCGAGTTATGTCCACCAAAACACGCATCTTGAACGCGCGTTTTGACGCCAAAGGGGGTAAAAAAGCGCATTTTAAAATCACGCATTCCTAATGCGCGTTGACATAACGCGCTTTTAGAACGTGCTGTTTTCACCCCTTTGGCTTGCCATATGGTGCCGTAAAGCAACACGCAGTCAGTACTTCTGGTGTCAGGTTGCGGGTGAAAAACTGTATAGTGCTGTAAACAAACGTGGGACCCCCTAACACCATCACAGCTCCAAAAATGAACATAATAGATGATAGTATGCCACCAAAACTTTACAAAAAACATTTTAAGGCATAAAAGTTGCAGAATGTGGCTTTAATGCCAGTTGCTTTAAAATCTCAAGTTGCTAGAGCAGGGGTGGGGAATCCTGGTCCTGGAGGGCCGCTATCCCGCAGGTTTTGTGGTTTATCTGCTCAAACACACTTGATTCAGTGCTTGAATCACCTGTGCAGCAACTCATCAAGCTCTGCAGAAGCCTGCTAATCACCTGCTAATTGAAATCAGGTGTGTTGAAGCAGGGTTACAACCAAAACTTGCAGGATACTGGCCCTTCAGGACCAGGGTTCCCCACCCCTGTGCTAGAGGGACTGAAAACTCAATTATAAAGACAAAGTCATTAAGTTGGCAAGACTGTGTGATGGACTTTGAACAGCATACTTTTCCTGTCAACCAACAACAGGAACTAGGCACCAGTTCCCAGCAACACCAGTTAGTTCTGACCAGAATGACAGGCTAGCAGCTAGTCAGAGCAAGGCTAATACCAACAATTACTGCTTTTCTCACTACAACAGGTAAGATATCATTTGTTCATGATGTTCCATAGAAACCCACATCAATAGATCAAAACTATAATCTGTGCCCAGTGTTTAGTGTCAGTGGTAGGGCTGAACGACTTCAGGAAAACTTTGAATTGCAATTTCCATCAGAAATTAAGATTTTGATTCCATTTACGATTTTCTTCAAATCAAGTTTCAGCACGTTATTCACAATCATTCACGTCATACCATCAAAACATTGAATGTTTTTTCTCAAGAAACATCGTTGTAACACCAAACAGACACATTTTTCATGCTTACTTTGAACTCTGCCATAGTTTGTACCAGCAGAAAAATTCAATCGGTATTTTAACGAATATAAGTCGTGCTTTTAAGTCCACATAGTGTTATTACGGTAAATTTCTTTCTGCTGTTGCAGGAAGTCATCAAATCAGCTTCTCCATCTCACACTCATGAACAGTGCCCAGAAACACAGATCCTGGGTCAGTCAGGAGTGCAAAAAAGGAAGTTTGAAAATAACATGATTGCACAGTTTGAAATTGAAATTTCAATCAGAAAATGATGTCATCCAGCCCTAGTGAGTGGGTTTTAGTTCTGTATCTTTGCTCATTCTGAGTCTGCGCTTTCAGGTCCTCTAAAAACTAGACCTAAAGAAGTTTTTTCATCTTTTTTAAATTCTATAATTGTGTGCTACTGTTTGTGATGGACTGGAGAACAGTCCGGTTGGATCTTGCTCTCAGGGATAGACGTGATCTTCAACACTGAACAGAACTACGATGTTGTATAAAATAAATGAAAGACGTAAAACACCTGTATGAAAAGAGATTCCACTGGAAACAGCAACAATTCATGTTATTGTTGTTTTTCTGGTTTCTTTTTGTAACCTACTGCTTTGGGTTTTCTGGCATAATATCATATTTTTTTCTGTTTGTGATACATTTTCCTGTTTTTGAGATATTTTTTGGGCTTCCACATTGAGCGACCTGTCACTTATTCAGCATGTGTTTATAGAGCTGTATTTATTCCACTGTCCCTTTCAACATGCAATTTTATCTACCCCCTGCTGTGCTGCTTCTTTGTCTAGGCTTTTCTTCTTTTCATTTTTGTGGTCATCCGATAAACAAAGAAAAACAAGTTTCATCAGTTCATCTGTCAGAGCAGGAACACAATAAACCAAACATAATCAATATTTAAGAGTAAAAAAATAACTAAAATAGTTTTTGAAATGTGGATGAATTGGCACTTTAAACTTGCAATATGTAAAGCCTACTTCACACTGGAAGCATCAGTGTCGCAGAACGGCAGTAGAATTGTTTACTCACAATTTTCGCTGCTTGCCATTGCACACCAGGTAAGTCTCAGCCGCAAAGCGGTTTCACCGCAGTGGACTCAAGATCTAGCCTGGCAAGCCATCCTATATATGTGTATATATAGTCTGGCCACAAACCATTGGCGGCTCTCAGTCGGGAGGCAGGATCTACGGTCGCCTTTCAAAATGTCAGCACGCAATTGGATAGCGCTAGGACCAATCAGAGTAACGAACAACGTGACGTAATCACAGCGACGGAAAAGCGGGAGGCAGCAATGGCGTCTAACATCAATGATTTCTGTCGTTTTTGTATAAAAACATGTGAATATCAGGTGTACTGGGACATTACACTACTTTGTTTGATAAAAATAAGAAGCCGCTAAGTATAGCCGACAGACGTACGCACGTTGGAGTCTAAATAATCCAATGTTGATGACAACGCCGTTTCAAAAGAACGTGGCTCCGGCGTTGCCGCCATGTTGCTTGGGTTCGCGGCCGCAGCGCTGACGTCATCGGCTACTCCCACTCTGTGATTGGCCCAAAATATAGAGCGCTGTGATTGGCCCAACCAAAACTATAGCGAGCTGTGATTGGACAGCCACAGGCTGCGAGGATTCCAATGAAGCGTGCCTAGACCAAACTCTGCAAAGCAAGAATTTGGTCTAGTTCACTAGGCTACTCAAGATCACTAAATCCCTCAAGACTTCTGCAAACCTCTTTGCTTGACTCGCGAGATCACAAGATTCCTTGAAACTTCAAAGGTCACGGTTTGTTTATGCCGTCTGCCATTGAACCAAAAAGAAGGAAATCACGCTGTTTGATGTCATATATAATGTTGCTCTCCACTGCCAGGAATAAAGCCATGAAAAACACACCGCTGCACTCCTCGACCGATGCAGTGAGTAAATAAGCTGTGAGGTCACACGTATAGATGTAATCTACGTAGATATGAAATTGCATCGCTGCAACAGACTTTAATTTTGAAAATTACCGGGCATTTTACACTGAAACCAAGTGTGATTTCCTGTCTAGCCCTATGTTAACTGCAGAGATTGATGCATCCAAGAAGCATCACGCAGCAAAAATAGAACTTGATCCTATCTTTAGCGGTGCAGTGTGCCGCTTCTGGGACGCGTCTGAAAGTTGCCGCGTTGCAACTGGTTTAAATCACCCACATAGACTATAATCAATTTTATTTGAAGCAGCGATATTCCACTGACGTTCCACACCGCTGATGCTTCCAGTGTGCAGTCGGGGTAAGAATGAAGTTCTCACTCCTGTTCCATGAGTTTCATGGCTGTTGCCAGTTACAGATCAGCGCCAGAAGATGATGAGCAAAAATGAGTCATACACAGTAAGTTGATAAGTACATAAATACATTGTCATATCTGGTGTTAGCACTCTTGGGTGTTTTACGGTACGGAGCACTTACTACACTTATTACAGTAATATTTCTCTGGCATTATAGGAAGTGTGGTTGTTTGCCATCTTGCTGCTAGCTTGCTGTTATAATTCTGAAGGACTAAAAGAAGTGAAACACCATGATTGACTCATTATTCACTTCACGGTAATATCCAGTTGTTGGTAACTGAGATATTTTGAAAGCCAACTATTTGCTTTTAATTCACCATTAGCATTGTTAGCTCAACGTTAGCCTCTAGCCTGCTTCACCCGATAAGAGTAAAACAAAAAGATGCAGTGGCTTCTTAGGGGTACAAGAAATAACTTCTGGGTCGCTCCTGTTTACTGGCTTTGGTTCTTTGAACAACTCTGGAGCTCTTTGCCTGCCGGTGTTTAAATACAAATGCCTGCACTGATGCGTTAGCTCACTGCAGATTCAGCAACAATCCCGAGCTCACAGAGTGTAAACAGTAACTACGTTCCCCTCTTTTTTTTTTTGAAAGGAGAAAAACTGACGACCCTCCAGCCAGCTGAGAATAAAATCTGTTGTAATGTAACCTTCCTTCCAACATGATTGAGACGTTGGACTGTTTTGTGATTATTTCACTGTAGAATTCTTACATATTGCACTTTTAAATACTGTAAAGTTTAGAGGAAAGAAGAATTGAGTTTTTAAACGTTTGTTTTGTGTTGATATTTAACTAAAGGTTGTTGCTTTTCAGAATTTATCCCTCATCGCTGTATTCCTGTTTTTCAGATCTGCGAGGCAAGCACATTCTGAGATCAGATAAATGGTAGATCTGGCATTTAGACAGCAGGAAATAAGGCAGCAAAATCAAAGCTCATATTAAATGTTGCTCTTGTCGCTCATAAAACGAGGCTTTCACACAAAATATTAGACACACACAATATTTTAGCACCATTGCTCTGACACATCAGCTGAGGAATGCTTGATGTACCTTAGGAACAAAGCATTTTGCCTGACCTCTTTCACACCTCTGTCTATTTGACGTTAACGTCTCTGCCCCATTCCTCACAGAGATGAGGAACGTAACAGTCTGACTATTGGACAGAGCGATAGATTGGTTCATAAAGACAGAGCCAGGACTGGTGTGTGTGTGTGGGACAGAGTTTATGAACCCATAAAGTCTTCAGGTATAAAAGTCACACGATGAGGTTAAACAGCAGACGGGTGGATGTGGAAAAGCCGTGAGGTTCATTTGCAGACGGAGATGAAGCAGGAGAACAGCACTTCCCTGTATGCCCATGGTTCTGGTGTTAGCTTTAAAACCTGCATCGCTCCATCGGGTAGACCCAAAACATGTGTCTGTGTCAGTGTGTCCAACACCCATCCACTTTATAATAATCAGGTATTATTGTCAGGGTGTTGCTGTTTTGTGATGAAGACTTTATTGGTCACAGCTGAATGCATTTCCTTTTTATGCAGATGGTGATCTTGTGTACACAAAGGAGTGCATTGTGGGTACTAAAATGGGAACAATTACATGTTAGTGGGGCTCATCGTTGTTCCTGCACAACCATCAGTAAATATACACTGGTTATACAATATAAAGCATCTGCCTTTCACTCTGTTTGTGTCCTGACCCTGGTTCCATTCTTTAATACAATTTATTGGTAAACTGTTTAAAATATCAGGACTAATCTTTTTTTAGTTTACTATTTTTTATTTAGTCAGCTGAAGCAGCTTTTATTTTTATTTTTTATATTTTAGTTTTATTGATTATTTTCTGCAAAATATTTTATGTTTCTAAAGTTCTTTGAATTTCCAAGCAGCATTTTAGTTGCAATGCTCTGGATCTACTCTGCTCACCTCACATGGGCTGCCAACATTTTCCTGTTGCCTTTCAGGGCTTCCGTAGGACCAAACACTGACAAAAGCAGATGGATGGGTTTTATTCACGTTGTGAGTGTCTATAGAGGCAGTAGAGACTCACGTGGCAGCACAACAGGATGCAAAAGGTGAGTTTAGCACAATATGTCCTCTTAAAAGTCTGTTTAAATACTGATTAAACAGCCAAGTTTTACAACTCTTGCCCATAAGTGTTAAATTGCCGTTTAGTGCTTTATTGAGTCCTACGACCCCCTAAGGCACTTTACAACACATCATTCACACACTGGTTTTAATGAGATTCATCGTAGCCACAGCTGACCTGGGGTGCACTGACAGAAGCGAGGTTGCTGACCACAGACACCACCAGTCCCTCCGACCAGCAAGTAAAGAGGGTGAAGTGTCTAGCCCAAGGACAGAACGACTGCGATGGACTGATCTATCTAAAGTTAATGAAGCTTGTTCTCTTCTCTTCAATTGGCAGCAAATAACCTCTGACCTATTTCCACCCCTCTAGGTGGTGCCATTACACTTTACACATCAAAATCTATGTATGAGATTTTTTAATTAAAAGCAAAACAACAACAAACTGTTGTCTCACACAAGGCTGAACACAGAAATCTAATCAGGATGAATTGAAATGGTAAAGCTAACAGAAATCTCTATTATATGTAACAAAATCACATTTTACAACATATTATGAGAGCTATTTAAGCTTTGAAGAAATCATTTATGATTATTTCCCTTTGCTTCAATACTATCTATACCAACTGAATGCTTTTATTTGTATAGATAATGTAATTATAGAATAAACTACTACAAGTATCACAATATGACATAAAAACAGGTTAGCACAAAAAAGGGTAAAACACTTGTTTCCATTGTGATCCTAGAAACACAGTTAAATACAGTTATAATACATAATATCATACATAACAACAATGCCTAAGAATAACAGTAAAGTTAAGAGACTAAAAATAACATTAAAGCAGCTGTTCGGAGTTTTCCCCTTTCAGGAATTATGTATGATTTTTCAGAAATCCGTAAAAGTGATGGTTTTATCATGTAGTGGACTATATTGTAAGCAATATGCCTTTTTTTTTGCTAAGCCCGCCCCCTGCCCTGTAGAGCTCCGTGCAATGTGAACTGAGCCCCGGTCAGAACTAACCAATAGCGTTAGACTACCGCTTACATGCTTCAGATTTAAGGAAGTACCTCGGCTGATGCAGCGTTGATGAACTTTTCATGGACAAGAAAGTCTTTAAAATATAAATATATGAAAACACAACATGACATGAGAATAATAATTGTAAAACAACATGTTTTAGCTCTGTTTGTCAGCTACAGAAGCACATTCATAAACAAGAAACATGCAGTCGCCATCTTAAATTACAGAGTCCACCAACTATTGGTGTGATATGCTTGTCAGCCACTAGATGGTGCCATCAGATAAAAGAAATACTCCAGAGAGCTGCTTTAAGAGACTAAAAATAAACAACGATGTCTCTCTTTGGGCCAGCTTTTGGACTAAAAACTTAAATTTGCTATAGCAGCGTTAATGCTGTTTACTTGCTTTTAGGAGAGAATTTAATTCTCTGAATTCCTGAGTCTGGGGACCAATGAAGAGAACACTCACTTGTCTCTATTCCAGTGTGGGGAACCATCAGCAGACCCTGACCACAGGACCTCAGAGACACATGGATGCAGGAGCCCTCTGATATAAATCTGTGTCTGTCTATGAAGGGCTCTCCAAGTCAATAAAATAACCCACAGAGCTAAACTATGTCAAATCTCTCACACTAAAGTGTTCAAAATTCAAATGATTGTTTGAGGAGGAGTCCTTTATTCTCTACAGTTTGGATCCAAAACACATTTTTTATTCTGCTGACATCCTGTATAAACTAGTCTCATCTAAGGATACACAACTTTCATTTGAGTTTCGTCCTTCACACATCAGACTTGGTGTGGTAGGAACTTGTAGGTGTGAAAGTACAACACCACTGAGGGGGAAGCCTTGAAAACTACAGGAGACATTCATTGTCTGAGCTACTTTCTTACTGTGGATCATTTCTCCAGTATTCTGTTCCTTTCTAGTTGGGCTTTGAAGATTTTAGTACTATATCCCTACACAATAGCCCTGTTTGAGAAGCCTCAGAGGGTATGGCAGCACTTTGAAATAAGATTCTGCAGAAAAACAAGAAAATGGAACCAGGACCACTGAAATCCTGGAACACATTTTATCCTCTAAACGTAACGGACATTTGACAAACACTATGCAGCTGTTCTAGAGAGCCATTAAACTCCCATTTCTCCTGCTGACTGAATGTAACACAGCTTCCATTGTCACCTCCTTTTTTCCCCTCATTCTCCATCCCCTCCTCCCTCCGGATAGAAAAGGCTCTTCTATCTCCCTGAAGGTCCACTGTCAAATACCCGCTTACCTCGGCACTCTAGGCCGATGTGTGTGCATCCCCGGAGGTCTACACAAACCAGCTGGGAGCAACGCTGTGTCTCTGGGATTTCACTCATCTGGATCCTTCCTTGGGAAGAAGTGATGATAAATTTATCATTGGGCTCCAACCGAAAATATGAATTTTTACTAGAAAGAAACTATAATCCCTCCAAGAAAGAGAAAGACCACATATAGGATCAAGAATGCCAGGAAGGGCCGTGTCGTCAGGAAGCCTTAAACCTAAAACAATCACAACTGTGTCCAAAAGAAGCAAGTACAAACAATAGAGTACAAATAGTGATGACAAGGGCTTTGATGTTTTCAACACAAACAAACACGAAGTCCCGATTTAATGCACAAGCTCACAAAAGGCAACGCATTACTATTACAGCACAAAAACCTCATGGCTGCATAATGAACTGAAAATTCCTTAAAGACACTTTTTTATTTATAGCGCTGGGTTTGCAAAAAGAACAAAATGTAAGTTAGAGAACTATAATTAGTCACACAGATTCTACACATATGCTGATATAGAAGTTACAGTAATGAATAGGATTGCTGCCAGTCCAGTAAAGCGGGGCGTACATTGTGCGACTTATTCACTTGTAGCATTCAGCTCCATCTCAAATTGTACGACTTCCTCGCAGATCAAAGCTCACGAGTCGTGTTCTCACACTGTGTGACCGCAATGCTCGGATGTGACTTGACTGCTCACACTGTTCGTGTAGTAGCAATACGCCGGAGCTAAAAATATGCTAAAAATAGTAGTTTTAACGTAACAAGTCGGACCTTCGAGTTAGAAAACTCGGAAGACTGTTGTGTTGGTTGTTATTTATGTCTGTTGTCCTTCGGGCCATAGACATGAATGTGGCTCACCTGCGCCGTTCGCCAATGGAGTGCAACGTAACAACGTGGCGGCCATCTTACTTCAGACAGCTGCCCCCTTTCGTAACATTGGTGTCAATGGTGCATGTACTATTTAAATAACTCTAACTTGCTCAATTTTCAGCCGATTTTCAAACTGATTTGTTATAAACGCCAGAGATGTGGCTGTAAAATATGAAGGATTTGGCCCGTTAATTTCAACATGTGCAAGTATTTCGTCTCAAGCCTATGTGTTATGAGGTTTGTAATAATGCAACCCGCTTGTAAATCTGTTAATATTTCATCAAGTTAAGAGTGTTTTCGTTTAAGTTGTTCACTCACCTTCCATCTGTTACCACTGAGAGAGGAGCGTCTGCTGTCTGAAGTAAGATGGCCGCCGTTTAGCTACGCCCTCGACTCCCGCTGTCGCCATCTAGTGTTAATATACGTGTCTATGCTTCGAGCTTGCCGTAGGAAGACACGCAGGGGTTTATGGGGGTTGGCGACGATAAGATGAAAGGAAGTAAACCAATGTTTTGGGATTTGTTTTATTTGACATACACATGGCAAACATGCTTTATTGACAATCCTTGTCATTATTTGCAGAGAAAAGCGTAAAATTCAAAAGAAACTGTGTGTTGCCATGGAAATATCTGGGCAGCCGCGTTGACGCATGCGCTGTGTGAGCGGTCCCGGTACATTTGGGTCAGAGAATTGCTTCAACAGTACGATACCCTCACAAAGGACGAGTAAAATATCAAACATGTTTGATATTTGTGTGACCGCATGATTGCTGATCGGGAGATTTGTCATGAGGTGTTAATCACTTCTCAATACCCCCAGTATACTACATGACGCAAAAGCTGCCCTGATCTCAAAGATGAGAGGAAATCAGCTCAAAATGGGCCAAAATCGGACGGGGTACACCTGGTTTATAGGAATTAAATGTTATAACTGAAGTCAAAGAAAACATTAAAATGATGGTTTTGTTTCTTTGTTTAACTAATTTAACTCATAAATCTTTTAAAATGCACAGGTTTGTTAAAACCATCAACCGTGTACATTTACTAAACATCTGAATTAGAGCATCTCTGTTTTTTGATCAGATCATGTCCACTGTCAATGATCCAATTCATTAAAGACTCACTAGCAGTTAAAATCTATTCTATATGCCTGTCATTATAATACGTAATTCAATGAGTTTGATTCAATTTACAATTTAATACAAAACATGCAACAAACAAATAACCTATTTAATGTCAGTTAATTAGGCTAAAATTAAACAATCTGTTCAAAATGACTGCTCACAGATTCAAACTGGTTAAAATTCTAAACCATGTTCATAAAACCAGACTCATAATCACAAACAATACACAAAAATACACACAGAACCACAAAACAGCAGGACTGGCAGCAAAAGAAGAGTTGTACACTGTAAAAAATGTCCTACCTGAGATCAAATCTTTAAACATAATTTAACACTTTTTAGTTTTACTGATTTTTTAACAGCAGAAGTTAAAAAGAACTACTTCTGGAAGATTTGTCTGAATGTTAAAGGAACTAGAGGCAGGATCTTTAAAAAATCTGTAAAAATTTAAACATGTATGTTCATTTTTTCAAAGCTAATGGGTGATGAAGCGTTATAAACCAAAAAGAATGAGGCCACCCATGTATCGTTCCATTTTCTTGAACAGGCTGTTTGCTGCAAAATGCGCTGCAGTTCGGTCACGAATTTCCCGCGCTGCCCTACGGATGTGGCGTCAATTGACACTGCTTGCGCGTTCACGACAGCTTCAAAACAGAAAGAAAATGTGTTCGACACTGCAGATCGGTAGGTGGCGCTAATGCACCGTAAGTTGCTTGCCAACCGCCAAACTCCAAAAGAAGAACTGTGGGAATGGATTCTACTGCAACCAGCAAACGACCAAGCGTGGCACAAAGGAAGTTTATTCAGCGGCATCTCGTGAGTCAAAGACCAAATATGGTAAAAGACAGGCAGGGACCTGAATCTATATCGGATACGTGATTGACGAATGGAGGCTGCTTCAACTATATCTGGGACTCAAAAAGGATGCTGCCATGGCACATTTCCTAGTGAGCAGGTAAGAAACATTATAGGTTGTGTTTAGAGATGATGACAATGATCTGACCTCACCGATGACTCAGAGAGAGCTAGCGTGCAGTAGCATTAGCTGTGATAGTAGCATTAGCTGTGATCAGGGCTGCAGCGTGGATTGCTTCGCCGCAATATTGTCCGTGAGAGCGGCGGGGAGTTGCCTTTTCAGCGTGAGATATTGGAGGTGTGGCGTGAGAGCGTGTGAAGAGGGTCAGGTAATGGTATTTTTGTGTTCGTGTAACATAGCCGTCTGTGCACGCTCCCGTGCTGGGCTGCAGTTACTCGCAGAGCCGGGCGCGTCGCTCGTGAGCATCGTTTCTTTTTTCCTGCCTCTAGTTCCTTTAAATGGATCATATTTTATTGTGTGAAGACAATAAAACGATGTTTCTGGATGTAATCCCAAACTGCATCGGTACAGAACAGCTCCACAGAACCGATCACATCATGCATGTACACAAATTGGTTAATCTTCACATCCCTAACCTAAACCCAATAAAAAACCAAACATGGCAGACTAAATAATAAATGTTAGGATGCACCTCCTCAATGTGACCAAAATCATTATTTACTTGGCTAAAAAAATGAAAATACGCTTCACGAAAAACATGGCTGTTACTTTGCCACTGTCTGGTATTCTAATGCATTCATCAATAATCAGTCAGCTAATGCTGGAGGCCATGATTGTGTTCAGGTGAGTAGACAAGACGTTCAGCCTCCCAACTGCAGCGTCTATACTGGGATATTGCAGCTTTGTTGCTTTTTTACAAGGGAAGCTACAGAGATGTATCGCCCATTTTTTATTCATGAAAATGAGGCAGACAAAGAGACACACTTAAACTATGATTAAAAATACATGTATAAACCACAAAGACTGCATTTAAAGAGCAATTTCATTTGTTTTTTCAACACATTTGCAGTGGTCTCTCAGCCTGGCAAGCCATCCTATATAAGTGAATATATGGTCTGGCCACGGCCCATTGACGGCTCTCATCATGGGGCAGGTTCTACAGTTGTCTTTCAAACTGTCTCTGCATGCTCTGTCTGCTCTTGACTCAAATAAAAGAGCAAGTCAAAATAGTCCAAAGTTGATGCTAAAGCCAATTCAAATGAGCTGTCACCAATTTTGTTTTTTCAGTAATATCCCGCCCACCAACAGAGTGCTGTGATTGGCCCACCAAACCAATAGAGTGCTGTGATTGGACCGCTATGGATGTCAGTCAACAGGGCAATCCGCCATACATCGTGGAAGAAGACAAAAATAAATTGTTTTTTCTAAATAAATGTGCTGTGATTGGCCAGCCACAATACTGGCCGGGGCTGCGGAGGTTCCAGCGGAGCATTGCTAGACCGTCAATTTTTCTTCGGCAAATGACGGTCTAGATTCTAGGCTAGTGTTTTGTAGTATAACTGAGTGTCTTGTGAGTCAAATTCTGTGGGGAAAAAAGCTCTGGCGCTCCTGTTTCAGGAAGTAGAAGTGAGCCAGAGCAGAGGTGAGCAGAAGACAGCAGGATTTCGAGTCCTATGATATTTGGATATCTCTCTTCTGATTGGCTAACAGCAACACGACTCTACCACTGACTCTGTTTGTTCTGCAACGTTGATGTTTTATCTCCACAAATAACACAAGCCTGGAGGAGTTCTGCTGTGTGGAGGAGTTGCTAATGCTAACGGTTAGCTTCTACTAACCGAGATGTTCTCTGCTGTTTCCTGGACGCTAAACCAACAACAGCCTTCCCCGTCATGAGTTGAGATGGGTGAGTCCATGAATGTTAAGTGACAGTGTGATGTAGATCTGTCAGGATTTTCTTATCCTAGAGTTTCACTGTCTGTTTTCTATCAGAAGCTAATGCAGGAAATAGGGGCAGAAGGCTATTTTCACATTCAGCCTCAATCTGAAACTCATAGTGACCGATCATTTATCAAAAGTAACTCGTAAAAACAGTTTCTCCATGAACTTGGCCTTTAAGCAGCTTTGCCAGAGTTTCTGAGCAGATATGATGATGGGTAAACCTCCATCTTATTGCTGGTGAACATTTGTGAAAAATCCAAAATGGACACAGGTTACAGAGAAGTGAAGTCCAGCAGCTCCCCACAGAGACTGGCTGCATGTGTGGGTGTCTTCTGAACAGACACTTTAGTAATAATAGAAAAAGGTTCAACCCAGATTTACTTAAAGTTTCTTTTAATCCTCATTACACACACGACCAAACACATTAATCATCCTATAATCCTGTTTAGTGAACATTAAGATGAATGGGAGGAAAACAGCACAGCGTTAAGATATTTATTGATTTTGTACCATGCTAAAATAAAAGATTGGTTACTTTCCCTTAGCTAATCACATAATGAGCGTCTGGTCACATTGCTGCTGTGTCTCACAGCCCCTTTGCTCCAAGATAAAGTATCTGTCATCCCAGACCCTCTCCAGCATACATGACCAGATTAAGTCCTGAAATCACCATCCCCCCTTTTTTTTATCTAAATACTTTAACAAACGCGTCAGCAAATAGGGCAAAATGTTAAGTTACAAGTTAGTAGTGCAAATCAGTGGGATAAAGGGATGCAATGAATCTAAAAGGCTTAAAGAGGCATCAAGAATGATGGATACGAGTAGGATTAGTAACCCCACTGCCATGCAGCGACCCGCTGGGCCTTCAGAAGCTCCCACCCCTGCAGCGTTTGCCGACTCTGCTGATCTGATCTAGACTAAAGCTTTTCCAGAACCCAAAGTTCATCATCACTGTCAGTGGCAATCACATATTCACCATCAAATAAGAGCAGCAAATAGCACCTGAACACACTGCTTCATGAGCTCACCCATTCACTGGAAACACCAAGTAGCTAGCTGGTCATTTGTTGTGGGCTAATCCAGGCTGCCCAGTGTAGTCACAGTTATCTGCTGTGGGCCAGAGCTGCTTTATTTCAGCAGGATAAAGCTGCCAGCATAACGAGGCCTTCGGGGCTGTGATGGGTTTAGAAACTAGGCTGAGGGACTTACTCACAGTTTGGCCTCTGGATCACTGAATTATGAAATCTGGTGTTGTGTTTACCCACTCCAAAGACAAAGAATGAGAGCGGCAAAGTGAGGTCACGAAGATGACTGGGTTGCTTTCAATTGTTTCAACATCATCATGCTTTAGAAGTAATTAGCATAATCGTTAGGAGCAACGTTTTGTCAGAGTATCGCGGCTTTCGATGCAAAGATGCTTGGAAGAAGATAAAAGAGGGCTCAGAGTGACTCAGAGCTCTGCCTGCAGGGCGCAACACAACACCAGGCCGAGTTCTGTGTGTCTGTTTCATGCTAGCGTTAAAACACGGCTCGCCTCCTTCCACACAAACAAAAATAGATGCTAGCATGCTTAAACAACAAGCTACTAAGAAGCACGAAAGGAATCCAGATTAGCATCCTACCCAGTAGCTATTCATATTGCCAAGCGCTAAAAAGCTAAAAATAGGTCTGATGGTGGTTTAAGCACTGCTGTGTGGCCTAAGGATGTTCAGAGCAAACTGGAAGCCTTAAATAAAGATGTTGTGTATTTTAGCAAGATTAAAGCTGAGAGAAGGTGGAGCCAAGACCTTTTCAATTCATGTAAGAGCGCAGGAGAATGTATACACATGTTTCTGTAATAAATATCAGGCAAAGCAGCTAAACACACTTCTTATTTTTGGAAACAGACTTACTTTGGGAAAAAAGGGTAATTACTGCAAAGCAAGTGTGGAAAGTTTCAGCTTGTGGCAGCCTTGAAGATGTAGGAAAAGGTGTTTTTGAGTTGCAGGTTGCAGTTTTAATGTTGTAGTACATGCTTTAAGGTCATGTTTAGCCTGGGACCAGCTGCTGGACCTGGTTGGGTAAAACATTTGCATATTTAAAAGCACCATAAATCAAGTGAGTAATCAAGTTAAACCCCTCCAGACATCACAGTAACTTTAGTTGAATCACATTTTATTCTTCTATGGCAGCATTATGTTCATTGACATATGCTGTAAAGGACCTACTAACGTCTGGATCACCACGAACATTACTTTGATCTGAGGACTTATGAAGAGTCTGCTCATTATGAGTGATGTCACCTGCAACTATCGGTAAATAACTGATAGAATTATACTTCTAAATAACCCAAAAAGATCTTTTTTAGTCCCCAAAAGATTTTGAATATTTGTTTTTCATGTTTTCTTCACAACATGCTTGGGCTATGGTGTTTTCCTGTACAAAGATCCAGATCAGTCCTCCCTTCATCGTTTTTCAGGTAGTATAATATGCTGCTGCTCATCTCCTTGCAGGAACATGAATATATCACATCACCCAGTGCTAGTTTCACTCTACAAGCTTTCTGTCCAATAATAAATTGATTTTAAGACTCTGTTGCAGTTTTTAAAGTTGTCAATCATTTCCAAGATCTTATACAACATCATACCCCAATCAGAACAGTGAGGTCAGACAACCAGATGATCTTAGACACCCCTAGATCAAAACTAAAGAGCGGAGGGGGATTGGACCATGGCCGTTGATGCTCTGCAAAGGTGGACCAATCTAGCTCTGCCTATCAGATCTGCTCAGGGCCTGGGGAAACTTTAAGACACCATTAAAGGTCATCCACCAAAAAAACAATGTGTTTTTGTCTGTATGTGTGTACGTCCGTGTATGTGTGTCCCTACATGTCTTTGTTGTGACATCACCTTACCCGTAACTGTGCCTGCTGTTTGTGACTGTATGTGTTTGATGTTTTAGTAATAGATGCTAGGGTCAGTTAGTTAGAACGTTTAACCTAAAGGAGGTCTGAGTGTCTGGTTCAACCTGTGTGAGCTTCATCCTGGTGCTTCATGGTGACCGAGGGAGAAGAACGACAAAGACAAAGATTTGACACTCATGAAACCACATGGAGTCCTGGGACAAGGACTGAAGGAGTTTTTCCTGATGGGGCTTCTGCTGGAGGAGGTGAAGATGAGGACAATGGACATGCGACATCAACAATATTCATGCATTGGTCTTTCAATGATATCAGGTAGTCTTTTTTTATTAAGTCTAAACAGGAATGATGCTGCCCTAAAACTCTGTGAGAGTGATGGGGGGTCAGGGGAGGGGGTTTCTAGGTGAGTCCATTACCCCTTCGGGAGAGCCAGGCTCCCCCTAGCTCCTCCAAAATTCGAACCCTGTTTATGTTGATATTTATTTGCTTAGCTTACTGTTTTGCTGTCCATTGTGACATTAATATTGCACTTTTATATAATAGGTTTGCTTTATTTTACTGTAAGCCCATTGGTTCAACTCTTGCCTTGCATGTCTTCTATATGGTTAATCCACGTTTCTCGATTGAACTTTCTGGCTTGTCCATTTAATGTTTACCATACTTATAAGAACATTCTTAGATTGTTTTCTCTCCATACCTCCATGCACGTCACTGTTGTTCTGTGCTCTTCTGATAGTGGACTCCAGGAATGTGAGAATGGCCTTTAGCTGTTCATGATTTCACACGGATAATTTTGTAACCTTGGGTGTTACACGCCTTACTCCTGGGAAGATGCTGTATTTGGTGATTGACTTTGCCTGTCATTCAAAACTAAAGAGAGAAGTTGTATTTTTGGATTGTTGAGGGAACACACTACATACTGAGAAATGATTCCTCTAGCTGCTGGTGTCTACAGTGAGATGATTGAAGTGCTCTCACTGGGGCTGTATGGTATTTAAAGAAGTTAAAAAGCAAGCCTCAGGGTGTACTTTAATAAAAATGCAGTCATACTAGTTCTATGGTTTTTTTTTTAATTAGGACCAATACCACTAAAGGACAACCTACTAAAACAATATAACACAAATAAAGTGGTAAAATCTATAGTTCTGTTTGTTTCACACAGGTATTAAGGATGATTTTTGAGTGTTTGACTAGTCATGAAAGTATACAACTCCACCGTATCATCTCAATAATCAATGTATTTAAAGGCATCTTGATTACCTGGATCATACCTGGTTATGCCTTGAATAACTTGGATTATACCTTGTATTATCAGGATTATACCATATACCATACTGAGCCAGGTTCTGTTGGAGGTTTCTTCCTGTTAAAGGGGAGTTTTCCTCTCCACTGTCACTACATGGTTGTAAAGTGTGGCACAAGTCAGTGACTCAATGCAATCTGCTGGGTTTCCTTATATAGGAAACGTTTAACTAAATGGCATAATGAACTGAACTCAATTGGAATGTTTACTTTGTGAAGTGCCTTGAGACAACTCTTGCTGCAATTTGGCACTATATAAATAAACTGAACTGAATTTAAATGAACTGAGTCGTATACCAAACTCCAGGGTGCAGGAGTTCTCTTGTCAGCCCAACACCTGCCACATAAACTCGACCCATTTCTGCACTATTAGAAATTCCTTTTCAGTTTTTGGTGTGTCCATGTGGTCTCAAACTGTGGAGCTTTAAAAAAAATTGACATAGCAGCTTATTTTACACATACCCATTGTTACTTTTTACCTTGGAAATCAACACAAGTGATAATGAGTGTACGCTTAAACCCAGTGGAGGGAGAAAACATCTTAATATGGACATATTTAGCTCTGAATAAATATCTCTAATATATTTTGGAGGAGAATGCTGGGGAAGATGACCTCCATCTTGGAAAACCCCTCCCACCCACTGTATTCCACTGTGGAGGCCATGGACAGCTCCTTTAGTGGCAGACTGAGACATCCAAGATGTAAAACAGAACGCTACCATAGGTCATTCATTCCCACTGTTGTAAGAGTGTAGCCTAGTGAACTAGACCAAATTCTTGCTTTGCAGAGTTTGGTCTAGGCACGCTTCATTAGAACCCTCGCAGCCCAATCCACTGCTGTGGCTGTCCAATCACAGCTCGCTATAGTTTTTGGTTGGGCCAATCACAGCGCTCTATATTTTGGGCCAATCACAGAGCAGGAGTAGCCGATGACGTCAGCACTGCGGCCGCGAACACAAACAACATGGCAGCAACGCAGGAACCACGTTCATTTGAAACGGCTTTGTCATCAACATTGGATTATTTAGACTCCAACATGCATAAGTCTGTCTGATATACTTAGCGGCTTCTTATTTTTATCAAACAAAGTAGTGAAATGTCCCAGTACACCTGATATTCGCGTGTTTTTCATACAAAAACGACAGAAATCATTGATGTTAGACGCCATTGCTGCCTCCCGCTTTTCCGTCGCTGTGATTACGTCACGTTGTTCATTACTCTGATTGGTCCTAGCGCTATCCAATTGCATGCAGACAGTTTGAAAGACAACCGTAGATCCCGCCTCACGACTGAGGGCCGTCAGTGGCTCGTGGCCAGACTATATATTCACATATATAGGATGGCTTGCCAGGCTAGTAAGAATGTAGAACTCCACAGTTTAAATTGTACTGGTATTATCCTGTTACACGCTAACATCAGTGCTAGGTTCATTACGTGTGCAATACCTGGATGTACATTTGTATATCTATGTCCTTTATGCTGTTTTATCTTGGAAACTCAATTTTCTATTTTTATACATTTTTTAACTCATTCACTGCCATTGACGACTATAGTCGTCATTTGCATTTTTTTACGGGGTGGGCGTCAGAACGAGCCCCCGCACCGTGAGAACAAACATCACGTGTCTATAGCGGATCTTCATCCATGTATGTCACACATCACGTGATCAGGAAGTGGAAAATCAATGAATTAGGAGATTGTTTTGGAACGCTGCTGTGAAAACAGCGATGCGCCAACCGGAAATGCTTCTGCAGCAGCGCTTGGGCACCAGATTGTGAAAGAACGGATAATACTAGAAATACGGCGATTCTTCCTGATGTAAGAAGTGAGTCTACTCTTTCTTTTGGTAGTTTTGGCGTTTACATGATCATAGAGCACAATGTTCTGTGACTCTTCAAAAAACACTAAAAACGCTCAAAAACGCTGGCAGTCAGGGGCTTTCTGATCAGAAAACGGCTGGCAGTGAATGAGTTAAATGACGAAGGTTACATTAACAGCCTACTGCCTTTGTGTATTTACCTGTATTTTCCTATTCTGAATGTCCCCACTGTGGGATTAATAAAGTCTATTCTATTCTTTTTATTTCTCTGAGTTCAGATTGATGATCTCTGTGTTTGAAAAATGATCTAGTGCTCCTCACACACGGGTGTTTTCATGCACACATCCAAACACAGTCATTTCAACCCCTAACCCAGTCCTCCCACACACACACACACACACATACACACACACACACGCACACACACAGCCCACTCCTTGGTAAAGTTGCAGTCTCAGCAGAGTTGTCTGACAGGCTCACAATGATGATGAGGTCAGAGGGGGTGGAGTTTGATCCTGACTGACAACGACAGCCCTGACACAATCTCTACCAGTCAACCAGCCTCCCACTAGACCTAGTGTGTTCATATATATATATATATATATGTGTGTGTGTGTGTGTGTGTGTGTGTGTGTGTGTGTGTGTGTGTGTGTGTGTGTGTGAGTGTGTGTGTGTGTGTGTGTGTGTGTGTGTTCCTCAGAAACAAAGACAGGCAGTACTGTAGTAATAGTGTAACTGTAATCTTTGTGTGCTGCGTTTGTCCTGCGTGTCCAGAGACTATCTCACCACTGGGGTGGGGGTGGGGGGGTGGAACTGACAAAAGTTGAACAGAGCTTTGACATATATTTCTTATTATATAAGTGTGTCTTTGTCTGTGAAGTGTGTATCTGCTGGATGAGGCAATACTGAGACAGAAAAGAGACAGATATATTTTGACAGGCGGTTGTGTCAATCTCTTAGAAAGATGCTATCTTCCCTCAGGATTTACAGTCTGTCAAACAAACTCACTCACACGATAGAACATTGTTTGATGTTCTTATATGTCCCAAAAACGTGGCGTTTCAGTAGATTTAAACAAAGCTTGGACCCTTCAGTCAGATATGTTTCTCGTTTTTGGTCATTGTCAACCTTTCTCTTTCCTAACACACAAAAAAACACTTAAGGTATGAAAATAATATAACAAATCTGAACTGAGTTAATGGAATGAACACATTTAAACCACATCTTCTCACTTTAGAAACAGTACCTAAATTATGTTAAATGACATTAAATTATAAATTAATTTAAATGCCATGGACATTAAAACAAAGACAAATAGGTACATGACTCACTACAACGTTGCCCAATTAGGATCTAGTGTTTGGAACCTCTGAGGCAGGTGTTTGAGGCTGTATTTTCTTTACAATATGAACTTATTTAAATGTAGGAAAAAAAAAGCAAATTGTCAAAGCTATTTTAGTTAGAAGATAATTAAAGGTGTCCTTGCTTTAGCTCATTTACCAATGGATGGTTGGGTTTTGAAAACATTGCTTTCATATTGAAACATGGCTGAAACTATACTTCTGTGTATTCACATGACACTATGGTAAATAGTAAATGGCCTGTATTTGATATAGTGCCTTCCAGAGTCCTAGAACCCCCCAAGGCACTTTACAACACAATCAGTCATTCACCCATTCACACCCTGGTGACGAGCTACATAATAGCTACAGCTGCCCTGGAGCGGATTGACGGAGGCGAGGCTGCTGTATACTGGCGCCACCGGTCCCTCCGACCACCACCAGCAGGCAATGTGGGTTAAGTGTCTTGCCCAAGGACACAACGGCAGCAACAGACTGAGCAGGGCAAAGTATTGCGAGATCTCGCAATAGTTTACCACGGCAGTGAACCGGAAGATAAATAGACATACAACAATGGAGGAGCATCCATATCATCCGTGGGGGAAGACATTACATTCGCTCTTGGTCGCAGACATGGCTTTGAGTTTTTTTTCCCCTCCCATGTCCCTTTAGGGGCTCCGTAGAATCCAGTCCTATAGCCTCTGTGTGAATCAGCCTAACCCTTTACAAAACCCTAAACAATCCACATGTGTTAGTGGTAGCTCTGTCAGCAGTAATGGACAACATCAAGATGAGCTGCTCAGTGTCATACAGGAGTTCATGCCTATCAGCAAGTGACATAGTGTGTAGGACTAGACAGGAGGAAAAATCAGGGCAACGTTCCAGACTTTGAATCATGAGAGTGAGACCAGCTTGCAAACCAACACATTAAAAGCTGACATTTCTGCACTGACCTATGGCTCAGAGGGGTTCTGATAATAAATAAGACATGTTGGAGGTGAGAATGGGCTCTTTTCACAGTTGCCCAGTTACTTCCCGGGGAGTCGAGCATACTGCCAGACAGTATGTATAGAGGTAGCACAGCTGGCCAAAGTGGCTTTACACTAGCTTCAGTAACTGTGGTCCGCAAGGCTGCAGCCAAACTGATGAGTACGAAAAATTTGAACATTAAGCTAAATTCAGACAAAGACGTAGTATGCGGTAAGTCAGGGGCAATGTTAGTAAATTAGCAAAGATTCATTGAATCAGTTTCCTGGTCGTTTATTTCCTGACTAGGTTCTCATGGAGCTGGTGGACTGGTTTCCCCAGTCATGGGCAAGAGGTGGGGTTGATCATTCACTTACTCGATACATTATCACCAGATAAATATTGTAAAAATGTTTTTTTTTTTTTTTTTTAATAAAATGATAAATATACAGTAGGGCCATGATGGGGAACCTGGAGGAGAAACATTCAGTTTCCACTCAGCCAAGCTGAGAACTGATCAATTGTTTTCAGAGACCAGCTGACCAGATCCATAAATGAGGGATAAATGAAAAGAAATCCAGGCAGCAGCCTAAACAAAGCTAAGGAACAGCTTCTTTCCTGACTTTGTAAGGCTCAGGACCTCTGACCCTTACCCTGTCCTCTTTACTACACAAAGATCCACTTTACCGCGTCTCTAACCTGCCAAGCATGACAGTAATAAATCAATCTGAATCTGGACACTCATGCTCTTTATTAGATGTTATGGTTTTGTTAGCTCAATTAGAAAACACCATGACTTCCTGTGGAACTGACCTGCGTTTAATCAGTGTTCTTTATTTTGTTGGTGAGGACTGTGTGCATAAACAGATGTTTTTTAACATTTTACTCATTTTGTGTTGCCCAGGGCTTAAAATAGAGATTGAACACAAAGGCTCTGAAATGCTAAGAAATATAATGATATGATAATTAGTTAGTGTTGATTATGCTAATCAGGCACGTAAAGCATGTTTCCCTGGCAGGTTAATAACTACTTGTGGCAAAATGAAGGAGAAATGAGATGTTATCATTATAAAGTCCCAGATGTGACGACCATGCCCGTGTGTTCCTGTATGTTCGTGTGTAAACGCTGACACGCTCCTGTATCATTGACAAGACCAAGATAAGTTTGACCTGCAGCGTGACCTGCTTTTTTCACATGCTCTGAGCACCCTCCACCCCCAGTCACAAATATAATGCACTGATGGCTATCTCTTGTCATGTGTCCATGTTGTCCTTCTGTCTCCTTCTCCTTTATCTCATTGTTCCTTTGCTTTTGCCTGGCTCTCTCCTGTTTTTAGCTCTGCTTCTGTCTCCAGCCTTGACTTCATTCTCACTCTCTGTCTTGCTTCTTCTGCCATTCTTTTCTAACACTTCCCCGGCCTCTCCAGAGCTGTCTTGCATTCTTTACTTGCTATTTTGAGTGCATAAAAAATAACTGGTGTTCTTATCCACCAGCCCTGTGCTGTCCTTGGTTTGCATGTCATGTCTTTCCAACATTGGAGTTCTTCTGAACCAAACAAAGGGATGTTATTTGTTACTCTCTCTGTGAGCTACATCATTACATCATGACTGATCTGAATCACAAAAATGTTTAAATGTTTGTTAATTTTTTTTCTCAGAATATTTGAAATATTTTTCTGTGTATATACAAATTGCAACGTGCTTGGGCCAGATTCATATTCATTAATTCATTATTTATTTATTTTGCACATCGCTGTGCACATCTCAATTAAGAATATATTGCCTACTACATGTTGTCATCATGTTAGTGGAAATGTTTTCTATTTTTTCATATAGTGAATGCAAAAGGACAGGACTTTCATGCCCTTAAAGGAGAAATATGTAAGAATTGTACAGTGAAATTATCATGTCTCTCAGTTATGTTGGAAGTAAGGTTACATTGAAACAGATTTCATTCTCAGCCGGCTGGGGGTTGTCAGTTTTTCAAAAGTAACAACACTCTTTTTTTGATTTTTCATCAAAATAAAACGTAATTCCACATCTAGTTAACTGGAATTGAGGCACAGTTGACGGAAACGCTTTTAGTGACCAGCACGCTCTCGACGCAGGGGATTTCTATCAGGATGAAGCCTGTCAGTACCAGTTTGATTTGGCTGGCCTGTGTGTGAGAGAAGAATGTATGTGAATGTGAAGAGCATGTATGTGTGTGTAAGTACATTATATATATGTGTGTGTAGAGAACATGTGTGTGTGTGTATGTGTGTGTGTGTGTGTGTAAAGAAACTATATGTGTGTGCAGAGAGAATATGTGTGTGTAAAGAGAATATTTGTGTGTGTGGTGTGTAAAGACAATATGTGTGTGCGTGTGTGTGTAGAGAATATATGTGTGTGAAGAGAGAACGTGTGTGTGTGTGTGTGTGTGTGTGTGCGTGTGTGTGTGTAAAGAGAATATATGTGTGTTTGAATATGGAATGTGTCTATGTATGTGAAGAATGTATCTATGTGTGAGGATAATCTATGTATGTGAGAGCAAAAGAATGAATTATGGCTTAAACAGCCTCTCATATGTAACCACATTTTACCACAGGATGTCATTCTTACACTTACCTTTAAACTAGGGCTGTCAAAATTAGCGCGTTTTTAATGCGTTAATGCAAAGCCCCCTTAACGGCATTCATTTTTTTAACATGCGATTAACGCGCAGGCTTCCATAGTTTTGTTTTGGCCCTCCTCGCGTTCCATAGTCTGACGTAAATAAGAATCAGGAACAAGCCATTGACCAGTGGCAAATTCCTTTGAATCACATGTGTAAAAATGTATTAAACCCTCAAGTCAATTTCTTTTTAGGATTTCCCCAGCTGGAAAAGAAAAAAAAATTGCAATTTATCGTGAGTTAACTATGGACACTCATGTGATTAATTGCGATTAAAAATTTTATCTGTCCATACTGCTGGTGGGATCCACTTGGATTGTGACCATAGGTGAGGATCAGAAGATAAACCTTTTTGACTCATCATTCTTAATCACAGCAGATCAGTACAGCGTCATTATGTCAGATGCTGCCCTAATCCACCAGTCAATCCACGGCTCGTTTTTACCCTCACCAGTAAACAACGCCCCAAAATCCTTGACACTCTCTCCCTGGAGCAGCAACCCACTCCTAACCAGGAGTGTTGTGGAAGTAAACAATTAAAAATATGAGTAACAAGGCTGCTATTTAATAAATTTGTACTATTAAAACGTTTCCTTACAAAAGGGTGGTTTGGGGGCAGATAAGTGAAAGAAATTATGCTTTTTGACACGTTTTATTTGAACATATTTTGAGACAAATCTTTTAAATTCTGTGTCACGATTATTCTTTTTTTTGCTCCCTGATTTGCAATTTTCAGTCACATTCCTGTTTTTTTAAACCAACAGCAAAATAGTTTAAGCCCTGTGTGACATCTAATTACAGTTAGAGACCAGGGAGCAGAAAAAACATTTTTACACACTGATTACAAAATTACTCTCAAACCTGTTCGAATAAAACGTGTCAAAAATGTAATTAATTTCATTTATCTGCCCAAACACATAGCTTTTTCAGGAGGAATGCTGGTTAGAAGCGTCTTCATATTATTAGTCTATTAATAAATAGCCTCATTGCTCATACTTCTAATTGTTTACTTCCTCAATATGCAGCTATATTGTGTGAAGTGGGTTCCCACAACAGGGCATGCAAATCTTGGCAGGCATGCTCTTTTGGGCACAACACTGGGCAGAGTCACGGGTTTGTAGGGTACAACCAAAACAAACATGGCGTCAATAGAAGAGATCAGTAATTGGTTAATTTTGAGATCAGGACAAAAAAAAAAGACAACAACGGTATCGTAAATGGTATGTAAGACTTCTGAATCAGAAACGGAGTGACAATGGCGAGTATGTCTCGCTTGTTTGTCAACTCCCCCAACTGGTTTCTTGCATATTGCAGCTTGAAAATGTGTCGCGTTAATTTCAGAGGACGTGGTCAAAGCTTCAAACAGAAGCAAATTATGCGAGGCAGCCATGATAAACACACGTATGCGTAATTAAAAGCAAGTATATTCTGACGCTTAGTCACAGAATCTGATGGTTGCAGAAAATGGTACAACACACAACGACACAAACACACAAGCAGTCACACAGCTCTGTTTAGCTGCTATGGTAAAAAATCCCAGAACCAACACCGAACCAAACTGAATCTCCTCCTTCTTCCTTAGTGTCCATTTTGTATGGTAGCATATATAACCTGTTTTATGGTGACAAATGAAATGGGTTTTAGCTTTCTTTGTTCCTAACTTAAAAAAATCACATGAGCGAATTCTTAAAGGAGTCATCACCTATAATACCGTGGATATCTACGTCCTATTATAGTCTTTTAGACCATTAAAATAAATTGTATTGGAAAAATAAATAAAAAATGTGCTTTTTTGATCCTTTTTTGTAAAGGGCATATTTTCTCATGAGATCACACATTTCGGCTGTCTCGAACGCGCGCGGGACTGAGGAGCACGTTGATTGGTGGAAGGAAGCAGGAAGCAGCTTCAGCGTCTCGCTCCAAAATAACAAAAGTTATAACTGAACCCGACCTGGCAGTGACCTACGGGATCCAACCGTGTATGTACGAGCCCTCGCCTCGCGCGTAATAGCGCCTTGCATGTTGTTGAGTTGGGACAAAGCAAGCTAACAGCCAGGCATCGGCTCTTACGCTGTTGTGAAGATGGAATACACAAACCGATCGGAGTTTTGTTTCCCATAACACGGATTATAACATGAGTCGTCAACGGTAAGACACAATTTATGCGTTTCACGTTATGAAATGAGCTTTGTTGTGCCGGTTTGTTCGCTGCTGGTTCATATTTGTTTATATTCGACCTTTGTGTCGGCATATAGGCCAGAGCTCAAGTTCTCGTGTTGGAGTGCGCGTGCTCGTGGGGTGCATGTGAGCTGGTTGAAGAAGGCAAGATTAAACAAACGCGTCAGTGTTAAATATCGGCTTCTCAGCCAGTTAAAAATCATTAGGAAGCCATTATAGACATTTTTTCAAGTGGAAAAGTGAAGATTTCAGGCAATGACTCCTTTAAGGCAAATTTGCAAACAGAACATTCCTTCCATCACACTTGGCAGCTCAGCTAGCTTCACTTCCTGTTCGGCTGCTGAGAACATACAATTCGTGCACACAAATGCTGCGTTCAATTTATCTTGGAAGTCGGAACTAGAAATGACGTCACACCCGAGTTAACAGCGTTCTGGTAGTCGGAGAAGTCGGGATTCCAATTAAGACGGCGCCCTCGAAAACTGCTGTTTTGGTAGCTCTCAACCAACACTGATGACTAATAAACAACACTTTTAGTTTATTCAGCTTAGAGATGCAAGCGCTACATGTATCATTGATTTTAAACGCACTCTTATATGTATGTCTTGTAACATAAACACATTTCAACCAAAACTTACTGTTGTTGATACGGAGAGCTGCCATCTTGACATAATTAATCTTGATCTGTTCCCAACTTCTCCAAGAGGGCAGTTTAGATTTAGGACTTGATACAGAAAGTCTGTTAGGATAATACCAATCCTGTTAAAGACACAGAGGTAACTGGAATAGGCATGTGAAATGATTGGCATCGTAGTTTTTTTTTTAAATATTTAGCTTAATAAGTGGTTCTAAACAGTCCTGTGTGATAAATGAAAAGTTTAAGGTTTTCAAATGCACAGCCACACCGCCATAAGGAGGCCCGAGGAGAGGGGCTGCATGTTTGCATCACGATGATTCACGCTCAGGCAGACAGCAGTCAGTGCTAGTTAGCATCATAAATGACAAGATCGTAACAGTTTAGATGGGCCCTTTACACAAACAAAAGGTAGAAAAATGTGTTTAAAAACCCACTACAGGGGTTGTTGGGTTAAAAGACTCACATGGATGTCATCATATTCACTTCATGTTTGCTGCAGTTTTGTTTAAGTTTAGGCAGAAAAAAGCTAAATAAATGACATCTTTAGGAGGTAAGATCAGAATAACCCGACCTTTGTTGTAGCTGCTACACAGCGTTTAGATGTGTGTAAAGTAGCATGCCGTACGCCTGCATGGGTGAGTGTATGATGGAAACTGGAAGAAATAATTTTATGATTCATGTGTCTTAGTTCTGAGGCCTAAATCTCACACTTTCATTTGTAGCTAAAGGAAAATGTAAAAATGAATAAAACGATTTTAGCTGCCATATCAATAAAGTTTGGTGCAGATGTTGCGCTTCATTCTGCCATCTTCACCTGCCAACTTTGATGGATCCAAGCGTTTAAGCTAAACTAATACACTGTGTTTTGAATAATCTGCTGTACGACTAAAGACCAGGAGGTTTTTCAATTACCAGAGTATTGTGTGTCATTGGTCTGTGGTATTGCATACAGCACGAGGCTCCAGTATCTACCAGCTATCCCAAATGCCTGACCAGAAGCTAGCAGGTTATCAAACACCATGCAACAGAAACAGGAAGCAGCTCCCAGCAGCCATCCTGAGCCTGCTGAAACACCAGAACTAGAGATGCCACTTAGCAAATTTTAAAGGGACAATTTTGACACTTTGAAGCTGAGTTAATGGCTTAAGCTTGGATAAACAGAGATTAGAGCTGATAAGCTAGTCTGAGCTAGTCTGAGCAGGGCCAACACTAAAGTGGGTTGCTTTCATCTGAAAACATCACAGATCCCCCAAAATTCTACAGCATTTAATGAAAATACTAATCAGACTGCATAGATAGTGGAACAGATAGCTGCTGTTGTTAATTATATCTGAAAATACCCAGCTGTCTCTTTCCAGCTGCAGCCTCTTCATCCACAATAATGATAAAAATAGATGGTGAAACTCTAGGATTAGAAAAGCCTGACAGATCTACGTCACACTGTCACTTAACATTCATGGCCTCACCCATCTTGACTTACGACACGGCTAGCAGAAGCTAACCGTTAGCATTAGCAACTCCACCACACAACCAAACTCCTCCAGGCTTGTGTTATTTGTGGAGATAAAACATCAACGTTGCAGAGCAAACAGAGTCAGTGGTAGAGTCGCGTTGCTGTTAGCCAATCAGTGGCCTAGTGGAATGAGTGTTTGCCGTGAGACTGGGAGGTTGTGGGTTAAAATCCACATTCGGGTCATACCAAAGACTTTAAAAATGGGACTCAATGCCTCCCTGCTTGACACTCAGCATTAAAAGGTTCGATTGGGGGGTTAAACCACCAAAGAGTTCCAAGCGCGGCCACACCTGCAGCTCATCACTCCCCAGGGTATGGGTCAAATGTGGAGAACAATTTTCAAACACCATTGTGACAACTAATGGGACCTTAACATTAAATTCTGCAATCTGAAGCTACTTTCTCCTCCAGCTGACTTGTACCTTAAACAGGCACATCTGAGCTTTGTTACCCCCAAGTATGAATCACAAGGCATCCATGCATACTGGAGATCACTGCATATGTATTGATTAAATGAGTGGACCACACCTTTAAGCTTTGCACACTGTTATTTCATTGACCACTCTCTCTCACACATCATGCACACAGGGCTAACCCTACCCCTTGTGTGTGTGTGTGTGTGCGTGCGTGCGTGCGTGCGTGTGTGTGTGTATGTGTGTTCAGTTTGACTCATGCAACAGGTGCCACCACCTGTTTTAAGAAAGATGGAGCTAAACGTACGATACCTTGCACCCAGAAGCGTCCATCACCTGCCCCTCTTCTTTCCTCTGAATATTAAGCAGCACTTAGATTGCAAAGAAGGCAACATGGCCTCCTCTACTGTCACATTGTTTGAAAAATGACACGGTTCAGTTGAGGGTTTGTGACCCTTTTAGAGAAAAGTTTAATGTGGCGCTTGGCAAGTCTTTCAAACTTTATGAATAACAGTTGGAAATGTCGTCAAAGTCGTTTTAGGTAGTTAGAGGGGCACAGCCTGATACACAGGAAGGCCCCCTCCTGCTATGAGCGTCATAAAACTGTCATCATCAACTAATCCAAGATCAGAATCTTTATTAAACACTGGAGGCCCATTGGAGCAGAAATAAAGGTCTTTCTTAGAAAGCTAAAATGAAACTGAAGGCCCTTTCAGGGAGGTGCAGACAGCTTGGTAGAAACAGGCAGAGCAAAGTCAAAAATAGACATAAAACGTTTTACAAACAAAGGAAGCTGATTCACCTCTGTAGTTGGTTTAATTATTTCAATTATTTAATTAATGTTTAAACTGGAGAGATAAAAAAAATAGTTTCCTATAGTTTTTAAAGCAGCTCTCTGGAGTATTTCTTTTATCTGATGGCACCATCAAGTGGCTGACTAGCGTATCACACCAATAGTCGGTCAACTCTGTAATTTAAGATGGCGACTGCATGTTTCTTGTTTATGAATGTGCTTCTGTAGCTGACAAACAGAGCTAAAACACGTTTTACAAGTATTATTCTCATGTCATATTATGTTTTCATATATTTATATTTTAAAGACTTACTTGTCCGTGAAAAGTTCATCAACTCTACTTCAGCCGAGGTGCTTCCTTAAATTTGAAGCACGTAAGCAGTAGTCTAACGCTATTGGTTAGTTCTGATCAGCGCTCAGTTTCCTATTGCATGGATTTTACGGGGCAGGGGGCGGGCTTAGCAAAAAAAAAAAAAGATGTATGGTCTACATTATTTCACACTACATGATAAGATAATCACTTTTACAGATTTATGAAAAATCATACATAATTCCTGAAAGGGGAAAACTCCAGATTGCTGCTTTAAGATGAGAAATATTCCAAATGTGTGTGATTCTTGTACTTAATTTTTTTATTCGTTTTTATTTCTATTATTGCTGTGCAGCACTTTGGGGCAACGATGTTGCCATTTAAAGGTGCTATATAAATAAAGTTTGACTTGACTTGACTTGACTTAATTTCATTCTAACCAGGTGGTCGAGCCACCTCAATTGACTCTTCTCGATGTGGAGGAGCAGCAGATCTACTCTAGCCCCTCCCGAATGACTGAGCTTCTCACCCTATCTCTAAGACACCCTGTGGAGAAAACTCATTTCAGCCGCTTGTATTTGTGATCTCGTTCTTTCAGTCACTACCCAAAACTTGTGACCATAGGTGAGGGTAGGAACGTAGATCAACCGGTAAATCGAGAGCTTCGACTTCTGGCTCAGCTCCCTCTTCACCACGACAGACCGGTACAACCCCCGCATCACTGCAGACGCAGCACCAATCCACCTATTGATCTCCCGCTCCATCTTTCCCTCACTCATGAACAAGACCCTAAGATGCTTAAACTACTCCACTTGAGGCAGGACCTCGTCCCTGACCTGGAGAAGACATTTTCCAACTCAAGATCACATCAATCAAATTCACAGACATTATTTTGGTTAACTTGTGGTATTTAAACTCAGTAGCCTTGTCCCTCCTGGCTGAATCTTTGTTCGTAAACCTGCTTCCATCTTTGATATTTTATTCAGCAGAGACATCAGGGATTAGGGGAGTATTTAAGAACATTTCCAGTGGTTAAAGGAGATCCAGAATGTTTGAAACATTGGTTTGAAGATGTTTCTCATAGAGTTTTCATACACATATATTTTCTTTTAACAAATCAAAGTAGTACTACCGTGTGAAAACGGTCAAATTACTACTAATGTTATGGACTACATTGATCTGATCCTTAAACACCTTATTTTACCCTCTTAAATGGGTTCATTTTCACCCACAACCCTGAATTCACAATGTTCAACCCTCCATTACCCAGACTGCTCCCTGTTGATGGCCTGTCCTGACACATCCGTTCTCATGGAAACCCAGAGACACCATGTGTTTGACTCATGGGGAGGTGAAATGGCTTGCCATCAATTTGTGGCTTGTTGGCCTTTTCTTAGAGCCCCCCTGACCCCCCTTGTGTCAGCATGTACAAAGCAATGAGCTCCTTCTCGCCTCGTTCCACAGACAAATTGTGGCTGTATGTATTTATCTGTCACAGATAACCACAGACAAAATCAAGCTCAGTGCGTCTAATCAGAACTTCAAAGTACCCGATATTTTCATCATAGCTCCAAAGACTTGCCACATAGAAAAGATTTGCTCCCATTCAGCCAGAAATCCCAAGGTCCAGCAGAGAGGAGAAGTGATAAGGTCTCAGTAGAAGTCAGCATTTCTTTGTTGTGGTTTGACAGAGCTGTGATCATGTGGCAGGGCTTTCTTTTCATTTACTTTTCTTTTGCCAATCAGTTTCTACCAACTTGTTTTAACATTCATCTCCAGCGTAACGTGCAACAGCACTAAAGTACATTTGCACCAGAAGGCTGAGCAAGGAACATAAGGATGGACCCCACCCCCACCCATCTAGCACATCATCCACCCTCCTTCCTTGAGGCCGAAGACCGAACTGCCTCAAAGACAACAAGAAGACTTTCTTCCTTTAAGTACAAAAGGTGTTTAGGTGTATTTTAATGACATCATATAGACTGAGGAACACCTTTTGTTCCGTTGTGTCTTTAACATGCTTCTCAATGATAATTCATACATTAACCTGTTATAGTGGAACTTCTGAGCCATAACACCTTGCAACATCCGACACATAAGAAAATATTACATTAATCATCTGAAATGAATATTTGTGGGAGGTATTTACCTTTTCTGTCGGATGGGAGACCTGTCCAGGGTGTCCCCCGTATCTCGCCCGATGACTGCTGGAGATAGACACCAGCTCCCCTCGACCCTTACAGGAAGAAGTGAGTATAGAAAATGAATGAATGACTGACCTTAAAACAATACATACTGGTAGGTTTAAGATGTAACTTCACAACAGACATTCAGTTGCTGGAGATTCTCAATCTTCCAATACATTTTTTTATTTAAGGCAACTGAACTTCATTTCTTGATTTGAAGATGTTTTGCTTTCTCAATGATCGAGAACAAAACTCAGCAATAGTAAGTACGCTCAAAGTTGGATGTGTTCTTGCTCCTCCCACTGTATGGACGATGCATCAACACATCCTTCTGTGGACTTTGGCCAGCAAGGTATCCCATAATGCATTCCAACAGAAAATGACAGAAAAGAAAGCTCATAACTACAGGTTTTTATATCAAAAATACAAATAATTAAGTGTAAAGAAATAAATATAAAGTTGTTTGTAGCTATTTGTGCGTGACCTGTAAAATTTGCTGTGTGTATTTTTCTTCGGACTCTTCCCAATACTGCAAAATGCTAATTAGCTCACCCACTTTCAAACAAAACCAGCTTTGCTTTAAATATCTTTGTTTTGATGAAAAAGAAACGTGTTTTTCTTCTTTTAACAGCGGGCAGTAACAGCTGGTATTTTATTAATTTCAAAGAAAGATTGATAAAAGAAACAATAGCTACGTTTACATGGGCACAAGTAATCAAAATGAATGCCCTATCAGATCAAAAATTGTTCATGTAAACATGTCAATCGGAATATTCTTATCCGATACGGCCCGATCGGAATGAAATTTCATTCAATGTAGCGCTTGTTGCCATGACAGAACGAAGTATGGTTCTGTTCCAAATCCCGTCCTTGGTAGACAAGAACGTTGACCTAGAAATCTGGATAGATCGTAGCAGTAGCAAAAGAGTTTGCTCTGCATGCCGGTCTAGCTATGCTCCATTGGAGCCTCTGCAGGTCTACCATTGGCCTGAGAGCTATTGAGCTGAGTGCTCTATCGGTTTGGTGGGTGGGATGATGCACTGGAGCAGAACAACAAAGATGGCGGCGGCTCATTTGAAACAGATTTGGCATCAACTTTGGACTATTTAGACTTGGGCTTTTCGTTGAGTCAAGAGCTGATAGAGGTACTTAAGTCCTTTATTTAGAAAAAGGATGTAATTACGGCTTCTTCAACAGTGTATTGACTGACATCCGTAGCAGTGAGTAAGTCACATTGTTCGTTGTCCAATAGCATGCGGAGACAGTTTGAAAGACAACCATAGATTGAGCCCCATGACTGAGCTCAATCTATGGGTCATGATCAGACTATATATTAACATATAAAAGTTGGCTTGCCAGGCTACAAGATCATACTTGTCAAGTACACAAAATATGTACTTGTGACGGCCATTGTGTTTTATTAATGCCACAATATGGCAGATGTTCTACCGGTGCATCATGGTAGCCTAGCTTTGAGATTAAAGTTGTTTTGAGATGGCGCGGAGTTCTGCTGTGTTAGACTCAGGTTAGCTGTTAGCTAGTCAGAACTAATCTGTATTTCCCCAAACTGGAGTTGTTCAGAGTGCTATCTGAAACAGGTGAGATTAATCATTCATAACGTTTCCACAGAACACTTCAAAAGATCTGAGCTCTCACTTAAAGGAGCTGTCTAGTGATATGAGTTCTGTTAAGATCCAGACATCACAGGGAGTGCAGTCAATGCTCACACATAGAAAATCCAGGAAACTCAATAATCAGGCGTCTTATCCGTCCACTGATCAATATCATTCCAACAGTTGTCTGTGGAATGCTTTGATCGTCCCACAGAACCAGAGAAACAGAGTTAGCAGCCGAGTGAGACAGTTCCTTCTTAAACCAATAGTTTACTTCTGTTTTAATTAAAGACGCCCAGCAAGATGATAGGTGTTCAGATTAGGTTATAAAACTTTAAACAAGTGTTGCAGAGTTATTAGCTCATTTTTTCATCAGATAATAAAATTTACTACAGCTAATTAAAACATTGCTTTAGAATGAATCATTGAGTGGATTCCTTAGGAATACTTATTAGCTTTCCTTGTCTTCTCTATAGCACACAGCAGCCTGTACACTTAAATGCAAACAAGCACAAAAATATACATTTCTGTTCTATGATAGCAAATGTATTCATTTAAGAAGTCCTGCAGTTAAAGTCAGAACACCACGTCTTTACAATCACTTTTTCACTAAAGTCATAAACACCGTTTGAAACGTTGTTTATAAAAACTTTTGACTCTTTTAGTGGAGACCTACTATGACTTAAAATAAAAAGATATAATAGTTCTATGGTTCTTTGCGTTAAATCCCTCTCACATAAAGTGATCTCAACAGTTTTGTTCTTGACAGTTTCAGTAGCTTCCAGAATGAGTCGTTTCGGGCTCTGTCACTTTGAGAAAATTAGCTGAAGCTGGCCCCGCCCATCCATCCACCGCTCAGGCTGCTATAAGCTGAGAAGCTCCAATATCTGGGAGGGGCTTGGAGTATAGCAGGAGTAGGCAATCCTGGTCCTCGAGTGCCGCCATCCAGCATGTTTTCATTGCAACACTCATTGATTCAGTGGTTGAATCACCTGTTCAGCAGGTTATCAAGCTCTGCAGAAGCCTGTTAATCACCTGCTGATTAAAATCAGGTGTGTTGGAACTGGGAAACAGCTAAAACATGCAGGATAATGGCACTCGAGGACCAGGATTGCCTACCCCTGGAGTAACTGCTCCTCCACCCTGGAGAGGTCACAGGATGTTCTATTCAAATTGCCCCGTTTGTGACATCACAAATGAGGACTTTTTGAAGCGGCTTGTTTTAGGAGTATAATTAAAAAACAAGCACAGACAGAAATTATATGAACAGGTTTTTTCACACTTGGAGAGTTTGTAGAGGAGGTAGAGACCCACATGGCAGCACAAACAGATGCAAAAGGTAAGTTTTGCATGATCCGTCCCCTTTGTGTTACCCAGCTGATGCTCATGGATCCTTGTCCTGTTTGATTCTGGATCACAGTGGTGGTTAACTAATACCAGTCAGAGATCAAAACCAAAAACAGTGTTTATAAAACAGACTGGGGAAATGAAGACATGTCTGCAGAAAAAAACAAGACAAACCCTTTGATCTAGGTAAACTGTCTCCCTGTTCTGTGATCTTCTACAGAAACCTACATGCATTAATATAGGTACTGCAAATAATGGATTGATACTTGGTATGCCCGAAACCTAATCCTAAATGACTTGAGTTTTTCTCTTCATCTAAATGATCCCACATACATCCTTCCAGTTAATGACCTATTGGCATGTAGCTAATTATTTGATGCTTTCCACTGAAAATACAGCTTATATATTTGTTCTCAAAAGCTTTTAGAGACTTGGGTAAAGATGAGGCAACAAGATGACTGGATGCCAATTATCCAAGATGACACCAAAGTATCACGGCCCCGTATCAAATCCCCTCAAGAGAGCTATGTTCAACAAATTCTGCTATTAGTGCAACAATTTTGGTTCCTAAAAAGAAGAAAAAAATATTCTTTTTCCATCCAGGTTCAATTTCAACATCAACTATCCCTAACTGCTCATGGTCTGCTGGGATCTTGTTTTCCTGTTTAAATCTGACCACTGTTCCAGAATGAGGAGTGTGTGTGTGTGTGTGTGTGTGTGTGTGTGTGTGTGTGTGTGTGTGTGTGTGTGTGTGTGTGTGTGTGTGTGTGTGTGTGTTACAGTAGAGTAGTTATATGATGCCACAGGCTCTGCATGTTATGGTTAACGGTTCACGCATGACTGAATGTTGTGTTGTGGCTTTTAGTGTCGGCCGGCTCTTTAAGCTTCTTTTGGCTTGAATGATCTGAATTGTTCTCCGTGCTTTATGTAAAGTCCACCTCTTTCTTTTTCTCTGTGGCTGAATTTCTATTTATTCATTTATTAGAGGAATGCATTTGCCAAGTAGATGGGGGGTGGGTGCTTCTATTAGGCTGTTGTAGTCATTTTTTCTGCCTAATACATTCCTTTTTTCCTTTTTTTCATTGAGAACAGCATCTGACCCTAAAGCATAACAGCACATTGCCTTTTACCAAAATTACAAATGACTGTTTTTCTCAAGAATAAAACAGGCTATGCATGTAGTCTATTCAGCTGTGACAAATTGTCTGTTTTGCTTAACATTTAAGGACAAAATATAATTCTACTTAATTTTCGCCAGCCTTTCACTGACGGGTGATAATCTTTTTGCCTCCTTGTGTGAGTGCATGTGTTCAGCAGCATAAAATGTATTAAAAGGAATATATATATATGAAAATAATCAAAACAATTAAAATAGACATTATCTATGAAATTTAAATGCTTTATAGTGTTTTGAGCCATGCACTTGCTCTCTTCTGGGATTATAAAGTTTTACATCCTGCTACTGCAGCGGGTGTTTCTGGCTCAGGAGCTCAAACAGATTGGTGGTTTTCCCTGATTTTGACAGAACAGGCTCATTTGCGGCGCATCTACTTTACGTCCATGTGACTGAACTCTTCTGTCCCTTCTTGTCAACGATGTCATTCACTGTGTCCTCTGTCTTTTTCTTCCCTTTTTGGGATGCTCATTGTTTTCTATTTTTTCCAGCCATGCACCTGCAGCTACACAAACATTAGGCTCTATTCCAGCCACGTGATTGGTCCAGCGCGGAGAGCTTCTTCAACATTAAAATAAATTACTTTTATGTTGAAGAAGCCCAGCATTGGTCGTAGTAGGTATCGTGTTTATTACAGCATAAAACACGGGCGAGTCAACCATGTTTCAACCCTCTTTAATATGACACCCCCCCACACACACACCACCACCACACCCAAAAAGAAAACGCCAGCTGAGATCAATGACATCACTGTTATACTGACTCAGGGGACCTTGATATGATGCATGAGCCTTTCTGTGAGTGCGTGCACGCACGTGTGAGTGTGTGTAGCTGTGTGTGCGGCTTGGTCCACTACGAGGCTAATTCATTATGATGACAGGAAATATTCCATCATATCTTCACAGTCCGTCATCTTTACCAAACAGCAGGGATAATAGAGGAGTGTGGGGGGGCTGAAAGACAGAACGCAGGGGGACTGAAAGCAGAATGAGACAAAGATGGACAGGGTTGGAGACAGAAAGATAAAACACACACAGAGATGAGACGAGCATGTTAATTCAACTCTATCACAACACTGTCTTAGGGAATAATGAGCGCATCTATTTTGTGCCGGTTATCTGACATCAACAATTATTGTACATGTATTATTCATCAACCCCCCTTAGCTTGTTGGATCAACAGAGAGTGATGTAAACATGAGGATACTGTACCCCCAACAGGTTTGTTCTATGTAGAACACTTTTGTTCTGTTTGGATCGTAGTTTTCATTTCATATTAAAGCTGTTATAGAAACTCTGCAGAACAAGCTAGGTTTTGAAAGCAAACATGGTCACGGAACACTCACCACTCCCTTTGGGTATCTTTCCTGATATGCTTCTGCTGAAACTGGAAACCCACAATGCCAGAGGAAACGAGTTAGTGCTAAACACCTGTTGCTGTTTTCTAGGTCTAAACGTCTTATGTAGCTGGCTGTTTCTCCTTCTCTGATATTATTGAGTGTTACAGCCCGACTCGTGGGACCGCATCAAAAGGAGGAGGTCTGGACCCATGTTAAAAGTTTTGAGAGTATTTTATTAAAATCTGCCTCCAAAAAGCTTCACCAAATGTTACACAGGCAAAAACTCCCAAAGGTGCTGCCTGATCAGCCTCCTCCATTGAGTCCAAATGATCCCGGACGAGCCCCCATTTGTTACAGCCCGGCTTGTGAGACCGCATCAAAAGGAGGCGGTCTGGACCCATGTTAAATGTTTTGAGAGTATTTTATTAAAATCTGCCTCCAAAAGGCTTCACCAAATGCTACACAGGCAAAAGCTCCCAAAGGTGTGATCTGATCAGTCTCTCACTGAAGCTGCACCAAGCAGCCTTTGATCTTGCACCAACAGTTGTAGCCACTCACACAAGGGCTGTAAACAGCCAGGTCAATTGAATAGAGGGGCGTAACATGAGCGAAGAACCTCTCACACCAGTGGTGTTCTGTTGCTAAATACGCGAGTGTGTAATGAGTGGAGGACCCAGGTAAGTGCGGTGGTTCGATGAGACCGACAACCAGATGAAATCTGCGGAGCTGCAGTATTTGATTTACTTATTGTCGGACTTGGCAACAGTAACTAAGGGGGGCAGGGCTTGGTGAAAGGTCAATTGTAGGTTTTTTTTCTCACCAGTAAAATTTGAGCAAACTACATTTTTACTCTCAAATAGAATACAACTGTCAAAATAAAAGTTCTTATCTCTTTAATTTTAGTTGAATGCTGTTTTTTATGGAAAATATGTGATTAATTAGAATAATAAAACTTTTTTACAGGCTGTACATGTTTTCTGTCATTTTTGTTATAAGTGAACAGAGTGCAATTATCCCCAGTAAATGACAGATAAAGTCACAAATGAGATAAGCGTGTTGGGTATGCACACATTGGATGACACTCTGCTAAAATAGGGGTTCCACACTGATCTGTTCTGGGCCTTCTGCTTTTTTCCATCGATCTGCTCCCCTTGGGGAATTTTTAAGGCACAGTATTAGATTCCATCTATATGTTGATGACTGCCAAATTTATTTGCCAGTAAAGTAGGGGTCTTTGAGTACACTTCAGCTTTTGGTGGAGTGTTTGGATGAGGCACACGTGCTTGGATAGCTTCAAATGTTTGACCCTTAATGAGAGTAAAACTGACATCCTAGTTTTTTTTCCCAAATTGACCCTCAGCTGCATGATCTGGTCCTCTGGCCCCATTTGAAAAGACCATGATCACTGATTTGGGTTAGACTCCACCCTGACACTTGACACCCAGGTGAATGCAGTGGATAGATATTTTCTTCCAGCTCAGACACCTCCCTAGGATAAAGCCAATGCTTTCATGACGGTATGCAAAAGTGGCAAATATCACCTGCACTGCATGTAAAGCACCATATTCTACTGATTTTGGCTTTCCAGTCATTTACAGGCAAAGCTCCACTTTACTTATTGGTGCTTTATGAGAGGCATGTTCCATCTAAATGACTGCTCTGCTGATGGTGCCTAGAACAAAGAGCAATTGGCGTCCTTTTGCCGTGATCGCCCCAAAACTGTGGACCTGCCTCCCAAATGACATTAAACAATCTACCTCCCTCTGGAGTTTTAAAGCCTGCCTGAAGCAGCACTTTAGGTCTCTGTCTCTTAGATGACTTTAACTTCTACTTTGATTTAATGGAAGTGTGATGAATTTAAACAGCTATTAATGTGTTAATGCTGGCTTGTTTTGTTGTTTTTAAGTGATGCATGGTCATTTCATATTAATGTTTTACTTGATTTTTAACTTAAAACAGGGTGCCCTTCAATTTTATTTTACTCAAATTTTCTCAATGCATGTTTTCTTCTATCCTATGCTGTGTTTATGAGTTTATTGTATTGTGTTCAGCACCTTGGGCTACCTTGATTGGTGGCAGGAAGGTGCTTTATATAAAAATGAAATAACATTTCTCTAAAATGTCATTTGAAGGTGAAGTTCAATGAGAAACCAATTTTTACTTGTTATTTTTGAAATATGATTGGTCTCTCTGAGTTTGAAATGCAAGCTAAACATGAAAATAGTCTAATATCTTTATTTCCTGAATTTGCCACTGATAGAATATAGACGGGGAAATCTCAAGTCAGAAAAGCCACACAGATCTACATCACACTGTAGATTTGCATTTATGGACTCAAACTTGGCTCTTGAACTTCCCTGAAAATAGGTTTAAAAAAAAACTAGTGGACTACAAAATCATGGTTTTTAAAATTTAAGTTAACCAAAAAGTTTTGTTTTTTTTAATTCTTACTGTGCCAAATTATTAAAAATGTACAATTGCTTTATTGCCGTTTTTTCTTGGTGTGGGCATCTTGGTAGTTTTCTGTCACTAATCACTGAATCATGCAAAATATAACACTGACTTTTTTACATTTGCAAAAACATTACATGCACCTTTTTATCTTTGATTCGTGTGTAAACGCAAACATCCACACTTTGCAGAAGATGAAGCAGCAAATGAACAGAATATGTCAGCCGTCTGAGATCCTGCTGCTGTCTACGGAACAGGAGCTTTTGGTAAAGCTGAACAAATGAGATGGAAAACACAAGCAGCAGCAATGGTTACCCTGCAGAGCAGCTGCTCTCGCTCCGTGGGATGGAATGAAGAATTCACCGGTCGGGGATGACCTCGGTATCACGCCGTTTTACATTTAAATGGAGAGGAGTCGGTGGAGGTGCTGCTGTGATCAAGGCACCGCTGACTGAGGGCAGACTCTGGGGGCCGACCCGGGATACGCTAGAGGGGTTTTTATCTCCTTCCTCTCCCAGGATGTTGAGAGGGTGAGGGGATGTTTTAGAATGCTCCTCTTGCTGTTTTAACACTCATCCTGACCGGGATCAGTGACTTGGAAATAGATAAGTAGATCTGTACACAAGAATTTTCACCAGGTTCTTGGTAGACAATAGACTAAAGAGAGACAAATCCTGCATGTATAAGACCTAAATAAACTTTTTCCTATCATCTCCAGATTACAAATAAATACTGTAGTGAATTTGGAACAATTTGCAACATTTGCATAGATGTTTTTTTTTCTACAAAGCAAAAGAGAACAACTCTTAAATGCCAAACTGCAAGTTCATGGATTTTTCTGCTATATATTGTTTTCTCCCACAGTCTCAGCCCAGTGAGTTACTGGTTTGTTTATTTTCATGTTTAACTGAAATCATAACTGTATTTTAAAAGGTAGATTACAGTGAATAACAGCCTTTACCAAGTTGCTGCATGAGGTCAAAAACTTTCACTGAAATTTCAAATTCAATTAACTCATTCACTGCCATTGACGACTTTAGTCGTAATCTGCATTTTTTTACGGGATGGGCGTCAGAACGACATCGAGAACAAACATCACGTGTCTAAAGCGGATCTTCATCCGTGTATGTCACACGTCACGTGATCAGGAAGCGGAAAATCAATGAATTACGAGTTTGTTTTGGGCCGCTGCTGTGAAAAAAACAATGCGCCGAACCAGAAATGCGTCTGCAGCAGCGCTTGGGCACCAGATTGTGAAAGAACGGATAACGCTCGAAATACTGCGATTCTTCCTGATGTAAGAAGTGAGTCTACTCTTTCTTTTGGTAGTTTTGGCGATTTCATGATCATAGAGCACAATGTTCTGTGACTCTTCAAAAAATAGGAAAAAAGCTCAAAAACGCTGGCAGTCAGGGGCTTTCTGATCAGAAAACAGCTGGAAGTTAATGAGTTAACATTAAAGACCAAGTTCCCTAGTTTTCTCAACACATCTGCAGTGATCTCTGGTATAAATAAATGCCTTGTGGTGCAATCTCAGGGGAAAAAGCTCTGGTGCTCCTGTTTCAGGAGTTAGAAATGAGCTACAGCAGAGATAAGCGCAGGATTTGGAGTCTTACTTCCTGATATGTGGACATCTCTCCTCTGATTGGCTAACAGCAACACGACTCTACCACTGACTCTGTTTGCTCTGCAACGTTGATGTTTTATCTCCACAAATAACACTGGAGGAGTTCTGCTGTGTTTGTTGCTAAAAAACATTTTCTCAGTGAAATTGGTCTTTAACAACCATCCTCCACAAGAGTTTCTAAAATCAACAACTAAGTTCTGCAAGTTTGTTAAGAAGCACACAAAAAACAACTTCTAATAAATGATCAGCATTCCTTAATATGAGACTGTATGATGGCATTTATAAAGGAAGAGTTTTCTTTCATTTCTGCCTCAAAATAATATTTCTGAGGTTACCAGGGCCATTATGAGCTGGCTACAAATTCAAGTGTATTTCAGGTAACTTTTAATGACTCTAGCTGAGCCAAAAAGGTCACATCAAGTATCTGCTTAGAAATAAAATATTAATTATGTGATCGCAAAGAGACCGGCTCATTTGAATGCACATGGGATTTGCAATTTACACAATAAATAATTTTGACACAAGGACAAAAAAAAAGAAAGTTGTGAGTTTATTTGTTAAATTTTTGCAGAACTAAATTCAGCATCAGTCAAAGCAAAGGAGAACTACTGGATGTGTTCAGAGTAAGCCCAAACATCAGGTCAGCCACTTGCTGGGTAAACCCTTAAACAGCCGTAGAGATTTTGATCACTTAATACAAAACATGTACCAGTCATGGAAGCAAGGAAGTGTTCCTTAAAGCATTTAACAATAAATCAGAAACATACTGATTTACATACTAACCGTAATTTCTGCTTTTGATATGATTTCCTCAAATCTGATCAACATTATTAAAGACTGAATCCAAGCATGCTAATATTGGTTGTGTTATAGGACAGCAGTCATACTTTTTGACCTAGCCACGTAAACATCATTTTTCCACGCCAGGAAGCGATCTACAATCTGTATGATAGTCATTATAATGTTTATGCACAAGCACACGGCAATATGGCAGAAATACCCATTTAAGCATGGAGGGAGGAAATCAGCAGTCAGCTTCTCAAGCATGAAGAAAACCATCAACATTTAGAGGATGAAACGTCTCCATCTTCTTTCACTGCTGGAAAAAAAGCCCAGAAGGATTTCCTGTGTGGTTTTCTGTTTCAATTCAGGCTAGTTTCTCAATCAGGGGCGGGGCTTAATTATCATACTGCAGCCAACCACTAGGGGGAATCCTGAAAATTCTGGTCTAAACTTTCATGCTACTGTTTTTCTGAATATACTGTATGTCAGTGAACACACACACACGCGCACACACACACACACACACTCACTTTATTTTTGACTGATTTCACCTGAAGCAAATAATAAATAGATGTTTTTTTTTTAGTTTATATGAAAAAAAACTTTTGTTTTTGTCAATGAACTCTTCACATACACACCACCATATTTTCTCTTTTTCCTTAGTTATCAGCACTGGGTTAAATATCTCCAGGCAGGCACTTCAGCTCAACCAATTAGAATCCAGCAGCAGCCACACACACACACACACACATGTGTGCATTTATGGTTTATGAAACCACTATGACTTGGTGGTGGTTTATGGGGACACACATTTCCTCATAAACAGGTAATCTGTTGAACACAAAAACTATGTCAAAATGTTTTATTTTACCCATGGAAGATAATGCTCACTTAAAAAATAAGAAAAACCTATCAGAACATACATACATGCCACTATGACATTTTGAATGGTTTATGAGACCATGACAACATGGTGGTTTGTATCCCACACGCACGAATTCTTTGCATCTGGTGAACACAAAAAGTATGTCAACATGTTCTATTTTACCCATGGAAGAAAAGCCTCACTTCAAAAATAAAATAAAAACTATCAAAAAATACACACAATCATCTGTGACATTCTAAGGGCGTTATGAGACCCTGGAGGTCTGCATACCACACACGCGACGTGGTTTACGAAACCAATTTTAAATTGGCCATGAAAACCAAAAGAAAGTTTAAGTTGCTGAAATAACTAAATAAAATGATAATAGCAGTTACAAAGTCAGTATTAATCAGCTAACGACATTTAGATTTTACTTTTATAAAAATTTGCAGCACTTTAAAAGTCATGAATTACGAGACCACCAAAAATGGTCTCATAAACCAAATGGTCTCATAATGCGGGTGTGTAACCTGACAAATTGGGCTCGCAAAACATAAATGCACACACACACACACACACACACACACACACACACACACACACGTACAGGTAAACACACACAGCTTAGGGTCCTCACACCAAGCATGAGGACTGATGAAGATACGGCCCACGGGGGCCTGAACAAGTAGAGATCTCATCAGTTTCCATTCTCTCCCTCTCCCACTCTACTGGTGCCAACGCTCGTGCTACAGTCGTCTCTCACTGTCACTCTCTCATTCTGTCACTGCCACCTCTTTTTCCCCCTCTTCCTCGGACAAGCGGCAGATGAGATGGGGTCGGGGTGATTTGTTTCACTCGCCGTCGCGCTGAAGGAGTTGGTTTGATTTGTAACGCACTCCGACCTTCTGTCTCTGCATCGGAGCGCGTTTGATTTGTGACTCGCTCTGTTTCTCCGTCTCACCGCCGTTGTACGTTTGATTAGTGGCGCTCTCCGTAACGGGGCTGAAAAGGGTCGGGCATAAACATGTGGCTAGGTGTCCTACAGTAACTAAGACCCCCTCCCTCGTCTTTTTCTTTCCTTTCACCAGCAGGAAGAGTTTAAAGAGAATTAATTCTCCCAAAGCCAATCTGTCTACCATCCTGATCTACACAATTTGCATATTGTGTTCCAACAGCTGACATTTGGATGACAAACTAATATTGCTTGGCGCTGCACTTCAGTCCACAAATTAGATTTACTCTGCTTATAAAAGACAATGGCTGCTAAATGCCATTTCTCCCTAGGACTCAGTTATTGTCTTTAACAGCATCGTTCCATCTCTCGTGCGTCCGCATATGAAAATGAAAATGCCAGTCTCTGTTTCTGGAGCCCCGCCCGCTCACTTCCACTTCCCTCCATCCTTCTTTCCTCCCTGACTTCTCGGCTTGTCGTTATTTACTTGTAGTCATCTAATACCGCACTTATTTACCGATCGCACTTATTCACCGTGACCTTTAACGAGAGAAGACGACAGAGATGATCTAATCAGAGGGACAGAGTCACAGCTGAGAGATGGAGGGAGAAGATTAAAAGGGTGAGAGGACTTCTATCGTGTGTGTGTATTTTGAGTTGGTGACATTTACTGACCGTCACTTTCGGTTTAAGTCTGCTTACTTTAGAGGAGGAGAGAGTTAATGTCAGACCCTGAGAGCTGGATCAGCGAGGAGTCCCGAGACAAACACTACGAACTTTTAGGTTTATTTAACGTGAGTTTCTTCAGACCCGTACGTTACCGCATTAACATAAACGTTGTTCACTCTCTGCATTATTCTTTTGTGATATGGTTGATGGTTGACTGATAATCTACTTGAAGCCACTCTCATAATAAAATGGGCTCTGAGTGGAATCAGCCTTCTTTCTAAACATCTTACAAAACCCAAACTTCCTTTTATTTTCTGCCAAACCTCAGAAATATTAAATGGAAAAAAATCTTTGATCTTTTAAGCTGCAAACTGAAGTCGCATGAAAATGTTTTAGGTTATGTGCTTCAAGGAATTTTTTGAGCCAAAAACGTATAACGACATAGAAAACAACACAGTCTTCCTGAACGTCTACACCAACGTACTGAAGAGGACGGACTGCTGGATAGTTGAATCTCAAAGCAATGTGTTTTACATCCTGGCCTTGGAACCGTGGACCAACTACTTACCCATGCTAGGGTGATGGAGGGGCCTGGGAGTGGATCTATAGAAGGCTTATAGCCATGTCCCCAGGGGCACCCTGCAGGAGAATGAGTTGCCGGTTCGAGTTACCAGCAGCAAGTCGGACCTGTTCCTGGTGAGAGATGGAGTCCGTCAGAGCTGCCCTTTGTCAGCAGTTCTGTTCTTTATCTTTATGGACAGAACTTCTAGACGCAGCTGTGGGATGGAGGGTGTCAATTTTGGTGGAAAGATCTTGTCTCTGCTTTTTGCAATGATGTGGTCTTCTTAGCCCCATCAAAATGTGAACTTCAACTCTGGCTGGGGAGGTTTACAGCCAAGTGTGAAGCAGATGGGATCCAAGGCCATGGTTCTCAACCAGAGAAGGGTGGATTTGGCAAGATAGAAGTCCTGCCTCAAGTGGAGGAAGTGACATATTATGACTTCTTTAAAGATATATTAGTAAGGTTGTTGTTGGTTTAGCGTCCAGGAAACAGCAGAGAACGTCTCGGCGGAGATAAAACATCAACGTTGCAGAGCAGACAGAGTCAGTGGTAGAGTCGTGTTGCTGTTAGCCAATCAGAGGAGAGATGTCCAATTATCAGGAAATAAGAGTCTAAAACCTGCTGCCTGAACCTACTTTCTCCTTCAACTGACTTTTACTTCCTGATTCAGGCACATCTGAACTCTTTTCCCCCTGAGTCTGACTTACAAGGCATGCATTCCTACTAGAGACCACTGCAAATGTATTGATTAAACAAGTGTTCAACACCTGTTTGTAGGGTGGGTCTGGGTGTTTTTCACAGTAAAAATGGGCAATTCCTGCTTCCAATACCAACATTTAAAGCAATGTGTCACATCTAAATCCAGAAATCACTTAGGTTGTGTTTAGTGCAGCCTCAAACCCTGTTAATTTCTGCTACAAATAGAATTCTTTGGACTAAACTGTAGAAACTCTCTATGTTCTGTTTGCTTCCTGGTTGTGAATCCTCTGGAAATAGATGTAGACTAGAGGCGAGGGTGTGACCAATGAACTCAATGTTGGGTCCCTGAGTCATCGCCTCACAGCGAGAGTTTGCAGCTTGAGCTAACAGCATGTGTGTAAATATATTTGGTTAGTTTGCTGATTGTTTTAACATTGTTCACCACTCATTAATCCGGAACATCTTTGTTATTTTATTTGACTAAGCTGTGTCATTGGAACTTGACTTTTCTGTTCCTCTGTTTCTTTTCATGACAAAGTGAACAACATCAGATGGTGTTTTCTGTCAACTTCAGCACAAACACTCTGCTAGAAGAGAGTTGACATTACAAAGAAGAAACGCAGCGTGTCAATTTGACCTTAGCCACACAGAAGAAAATACTTTAACAATCTACCGCTACAAAAAGAGGAGAAAACCCACTCCTGTGTTGCAATGGCAGGTTGAGGTTTCCTTAGCACATAAAGAAATCAACATTCTTCAGTTTGATTTGGGATGTTGTAACATTTAAATGAACCATAACTGTAAGAATATGAGCTTTAAGCTTTTTAGCTGGTGGATGTGAGAGTTTCCTGCTAATTAGCATCGCGTGTTGGTCACGCAGTGACATAATGAGAATGAATGTGTCCAGCATGTATGCGTGTACAGGTTTCTGTCTGAGCCCATGCAGCTAGAGAGAAAAGGCTACCGCTGGACCCAATAGGCTGCCTACCCTCCAGGGGACAGGGTGTCACCCGTGTGCACACACACATATATACGTAAGGATAATTAACACGTGTGAATAGACAGCAGCAGGCAGGAGAGAAAACGAGCAGAGTGAGAAAAAGAAGGAGAGAGATGGAGAGTTAATTGGTGCTCCTGTCTTCAAGAGAATAGACAGCTCTATCCACACATGGAGACACGCAGGAACACGGTGTAGACACGGACACTGACATGCATGTCCCAACATACACAAAGACTCAACCCAATGTGCTGCAAATGAACATGTGCGTGACAGCAAATGCCTCCTGTACCTTTATTTGGTTCCTAAGTGCTTGGCAGCCAAAATGTGACACGTTCATTTATTTCTATACTTACTCCATGAATAGTTCTCCTGCAACACCTAAAAAACATCATTTCACCTCAATGAAGTCACAATTAAAGTAAAAGCAATGAAAGTAAAAGTAAAGTTGGGTCTAAACAAGACAGTTTTACATGACTCAGACAGTTGTGGAAAGTTGATATTGCAGTGTCACGGTCACCGCGGCCATCTACGGCCAGTTATAGCCATCTACGGTTATCTACGGCCATCATCGAACATCAACGGCCATCTATGGCTATCTATAGCCATCCACGGCCATCTATAGCCATCTACGGTCATCTATAGCCATCTACGGCCATCTATAGCCATCTACAGCCATCTATAGCCATCTAGAATAGAATAGAATAGACTTTATTGATCCCACAGTGGGGAAATTCACTTGTCACAGCAGCACCATCACTCATCTACAGCCATCTATAGCCATCTACGGCCATCTACGGTCATCTATAGCCATCTACGGCCATCTACGGTCATCTATAGCCATCTACGGCCATCTATAGCCATCTACGGCCATCTATAGCCATCTATAGCCATCTACAGCCATCTATAGCCATCTACGGTCATCTATAGCCATCTACGGTCATCTATAGCCATCTACGGTCATCTATAGCCATCTACGGTCATCTATAGCCATCTACAGCCATCTATAGCCATCTATAGCCATCTACAGCCATCTACGGCAGGGGTCCCCAATCCTGGTCCTGGAGGGCCGGTATCCAGCAGGTTTTAGTTTTAACTCTGCTTCAACACACCTGATTTCAATCAGCAGGTGATTAGCAGGCTTCTGCAGAGCCTGGTGAGCTGCTGCACAGGTGATTCAAGCACTGAATCAAGTGAGTTGGAGCAGAGACACCACTAAAATGTGCTGGATACCGGCCCCCCAGGACCAGGATTGGGCACCCCTGATCTACGGCCATCTATAGCCATCTATGGCCATCTACTGCCATCTATGGCTTCTATACCTAATACAAAATGGTATTTTTACATTTTATTTCTATTTTATTTTTTGTAATATATATTTATTCTTGTTTATATATTTGATCATTTACTCAACTACTTTGTCTACATTGTTTTTTCTGCTCTGTCCTAGACAGTTTAATGCTCTTTTATGACGTGTTTTTATTTGTTAAGCACTTTGGTCAACAAGTTGTTGCTTCAGAGTGCTATACAAATAAACTTTGATTTGATTTGAATGAGCAGCACAGCTAAATGTGAAAAATAAACAAGACATATTTATACACTTTCTTCATGTTATGGTGTTACCCCAAATCCACACTGGAGGCATCAATGGGGCAGAACAGCAGACGGTTTACTCGCGTGGCATGTCAATCACACTGGGGAGAGTCTCAGCTGTGGCGCAGAATCTCTGCTGTCCTTCTCATCGGACTTGCGCGATCACAACATCCCTCGACACGTCAAATATTTGTTTATGCCCTCCGCCATTAAACCAAGAAGAAGAAGGAGATCACGTTTGATCACTGTTTGATGTCATAATGTTGTGCCTCTCTACTGCCAGGATTAAAACCATGCACCACCATGACCTCACCACAGAGGTTTTATGCATTCACCAAATAACTGTGGACTTATTAAGCTCCATCATGAGTAATACATAGCCCACTGCATTGGTAATTTGTGCCATGTCCTTTCCAAGACCCTGCTACATTTTGGCTGATTGTTTATGTCTTAGAGGTGTCTTCATCCTCTGTGAAGATGGTCTAATCAAACATGACATGTTTAATCGTGCAGTTGGTATTTTGGACAGTGAGATACGCTATGCTCCTATTCTGTACCGATTTGTCCTACTAACCTGTTGGGACTAAAAGTGATAATTAATCATTTTATGGATTCTTTGTGGAACAAATAATGACTTTTATAACTGAACACATGATTCCGGGCATAGAAACAACTGGTTTTATGAAACTTGCTCTGACGCCAGGTAAACTGGAGCCTCCAGCTACAGCAGAGGTAGGAAAGATGTGGCATACCTCCAAGACCAGCCTGAATAATGTGCTTTACTCCAAATTAAATTCTACATTCTTCAAGATAGTATTATAGGTGAACTTCACCTGATGAAATACAATTAAGATAGCTAGAAGAAGGGGAAGAAACTGAATTCTAATGTAAAGTAGAAAAGGCTATAAAAAGATGTGTAGTAGCCCCCACGCTGTTACATGTTCATGTGTTCATGTGTGTGGGTGTGTGTTCACAGAACTGTTCTCACTCACAGCGTGAGTGTGATGTAGTTCCAGGGCTTCTGCTAAAATCTGCCAGCCTGCGGGCCAAACATTGTGTCTCAATCGAACACACACACCTCTAGCCAATTTTCCATTCATTTGTCCTCAACTCTGTCCAAATGAAGAGGACACACACTCGCCTTTACCTACTATTGTCTCACCACACGGCATGTTATGAGCATTGTCAGTCATGAGTGTGGGTGTGTGTGTGTGTGTGTGTGTGTAAGAGAGAGAGAGAGGGGGGGGGGGGGGGGGGGGGGGGGGGGGGGGGCTGATTGAGTGGGCACCATTCCTCTGATTGTTCAACATCCAAGCATACACACTCCCACACACACCCACATTCAGAAGACACCCAAGCATTCAAGCTCATTTTAAATGTACAGTCACAGCAGCTTTCATAAAGCTTTCTAGTACAAACATACACATAAGTAATGCACACACACACACACACACCAGCACATCTAAAAGTGTTTGTGTATGTTTTCACAGAAAAACGTTGGCTGCTGAAAATGTCATCAGGAGAGTTGGCAGCCGCTGTCAGCGACGGCACGCTCTGCAGTTTCTCTTACTAAGAAAACTTGGAATAGAAATTTCTCTCTGCTTTTGTCACTTTTAGCTGAAATTTATATGACTTTAAAAAGTCATTCTTGATATAAGTAAAAATACATCAACAAGCTGTTGGAAACAACAGAGGTTCTGGTCCAGAGTGGCATGGCAGCATCAGCTTCATGACGTGAACGTCCCGTTCCTCCACATCCCAAAGGTTCTGGACTGGACTGAGATCTGTGTGTGTGTGTGTGTGCGTGCACGCGCATCATTGAGAGAGCGCGGGGGGGGGGGCAGATTGTTTCTTCTTAGGTGTGTGTATCTCACGCTCAAAGCGTGAGAGTTGGCAGAAAAGCGGACGAGTCCGTTTACTAGTTTACTTTAGTGACCTCTTCTGAAGTGAGAGTTGGAGAAACTCATCCCCCTGCAGAGCCTCCAGCTCTTTCCTCTCATCCTGCAGAAACTCAAAAACAAACTCAAGCTCACCTTTTCAATCCCACACAACCAGGAGCTCAGACTTGTTCCCTTTCAATATAATTATTATTATTACTTATATATTTTTAAATATGTAACTTTTTTGTCAGCAGATGCATTGGAAGTTATATGATCATGTTATGTAAATGTTTTATGGTAAAGTTTCTGAGTTTTATTAAAAATAATGAGAAATAAAATATATTATTATTACTATTAAGACTGTAGAACCTCAACAACACTGTTTTTAAAAAGCTTATTGCCAAAGAGACACTTAAAGTTTTCTAAAAATTTGGCAGAATCAATTTTTTATTGAATAAAAATTCTAAAAATGTGAAATTGGTGGAGTTGGTTAAAAAAGGTGAAACAGGACTGGGTGATAAGTTGATGCTTTGAAAGCAGTCAGATCACCAAGGGAACATTCTGGGAATATTCTGGATCAGCACCATGATGCAAACTTAATAGCCATAGTATATGCAGTATTCTGGAAATGGTGTGTGTGTGTGTGCGTGTGTGTGTGTGTGCGTGTGTGTGTGTGTGCGTGCGTGTGTGCGTGCGTGTGTGTGTGTGTGCGTGTGTGTGTGTGTGCGTGTGTGTGTGTGTGTGTGTGTGTGTGTGTGTGTGTGTGTGTGTGTGTGTGTGTGTGTGTGTGTGTGTGTGTGTGTGTGTGTGTGTGTGTGTGTGTGTGTGTGTGTGTGATATCAGACTCTAGATGAATGTGTGTTGTTGGTATTCAGCCTGATGTAAAGGATGGCGTTAGGTTGGTAGCAGAGCTGTCAGGTTTAGTGTAAAGTTCAGAGTGAGATCATGGAATTGGATCAGGAATTTCCTACAGACATGAAAAAGATCACAGCCAGCATAGCAGCATTTATCACACTGGATAACTTTCTGTGGTTGCATCCTGTTCCATGTACTTCCTGGATGAGTGACTTTTTTAAGGATGAATTAACAAAATGACAAATACAGAAAGAAGGACAACTTGGATGTGTTCTCCCTTTTTTTCAATGCATTGCATCACCACCTCGTACAGAACTCAGTATGGGAAGATAATCAAAATCAAACAACTTGAACTTGGATCAGGGGCAAAAAATGTGGTCATAACATCCCTAGAAATAAGTCAGCTTTAAAAACTAAAGCAATTCTTAATGAAATAACATTACCTTCAATTAATAACACAAAATCAAATATTTGGCCTAGTTTATATTATTTTGTTTGAACCCAAGGGTCTCTCATTATCTAAACTTTCACAAACATGTCGGATCAAGAATCTGTTTAAAAACTTGCTCTATATGTGCCCCTTTTTTAACTTTGAGCACCCGCCCCTTCAAAGGTCTCTGCACGGCCCTGTTCAGCCTGCATGAAAAACTCAAAGTGACTGATCATTTTCAAAAATAGGTAAAAATGGTTTCTCTGTGACCCTGCCCTTTAAGAAAGTGTATTTTTGAAATTGTATCTTCTTCATTCAGTCCCACTCTGAGACTTTCTAAACAAGGAGTGAAACAACGCTGTGGTCTGAATTCATCATGTAACACCACGGAACATCTGTGCTAAATTTCCTTGCCGATTCATTTAGTAGATGCCATATTTCACAGGCAAAGTGAAAAAAGTGCTGCTGAGAAATTGCCTGTGAGAGAAAAGGATGGAGGCTTAGCAAAGTCATTATGATTTCTCATCTGGGGCCATGAATGTCTGTCTGAGAGAGCTCATGGCAATCCATCTAAGAGCTGCTGAGTGTTGTCAGTTTGCTCCAAACTGGCTCATCAGCCAACAGACAATCACATCCCTAAAGCTATACGACTAGCATGGCTAATTATGTAGCTCCTTTACTGCTTTAAACACCAAATCTGCTCTTCTGAGTAGAGAGAACTGTGTTTCAGACCATGCTGGCACAAATCCAACCATGTTTTGTATGTTTCACTTACAAAAACTCCCACATAAACCCTATGTACTGATAAGTGCAGGAAAGAAGCCTCAGCTGCAGGACTGTGCCAAATAACACGACTCAGTTACAGACTAGCTTCTGCAGATGTAGGAAACAGTTTGAGAATAGCACAAGTTTTGGTTTTCACAAAGTTTGCTGCTTTTTCTTGTGAGATGTTTCTAGTGTAGAATTACAAACATCAGTTTCCAAAGCCTTTGATAATAATTACTGTACATTAGGTTGATGAAAAGACTTCATATTTCCAGTGTTGGTCCTTCTTTTTATGATCTGAATTTCTCCTTCTGGCCCGGTGCTCCATCATGCTGGAGGAGATGTTGTTCAGCACCAAACTGTTGTTGGAAGGTTGGAGGAGTTCCTCAGGGAGGATGTTTAGGTACCATTCTTTATTCATGGCTGTGAGTGAGTTTACTCCCTTGGCTGAGAAGCTCCACAAACAATCAGGAAAGGTGTGAAAAATTACCCACCCTGCCAGTCCCAACCCCCACCATCACCACCCCCATGAGTCCTAGGAGTCCAATCCCGGGACATCCAATGAAAAATCAGTCTGTCTTTTCTGGTTTTGTTGGAGAGAAGTGGCTTTTCTGCGGACATCCTCCAAAGTCCTTTCTGCACCATCTACAGGTGTTCTCACATCTGCCCGATGTGATTCCTGACTGACTTCTGCTGTGGTTGTATTTACCAATCCCACAACTGGATCAGCTTTAGGAGACGGTCCTGGTGCTGCTGGACTCTAAAGAGTTCTTTGCAAATGCAGTAGAAATAGCTTTTGGGGATTAAACTCATTTTCACAATAAATAGAGACTTTAAATTTGAGTTAGTGTAATTAATCAGATCATCTAGGGCTCGTGCAAACGAAGGCAACAAACAATTATTATTTGGGTCATTCTGAAAACCTCTTGCCAGGGGCGGGATGTGGCACATACGCTGATTTATTTATTCAAATTTAATTGACATCTCTAAACACATTTCCATTAAATCGTCACTAATTAATGAAAGTGTATCTCAGTGTAAACAGTAGGCTAATTAACAATGAGAGCATGTTTGACGATTCACCATTTCAGCTGTAAAAGTACAAGAATCTGAGTGTGCAGATGCAGTCATGAGGGCAGGTTCAAATGTTCTCCTGAAACGTGTTCATCAAAATACAAACACTTCAGGACGTTTGAATGATCACCAGTTCACCTGGAACAAATGAACAATGACTCTGAATCTGGTAGTAGACAAATCATTCTGTGTGTGTGTGTGTGTGTGTGTGTGTGTGTGTGTGTGTGTGTGTGTGTGTGTGTGTGTGTGTGTGTGTGTGTGTGTGTGTGTGTGTGTGTGTGTGCACGTGTCAGGCTACAATATTGAGAACCAAAGATGTATTGTCTCCCCTGTGAATTTTTATGCAGCCAATTTATCTTTGACTGGAGCTGTGTGTGTTAGTGCATGTGTGTGTGTGTGTGTGTGTGTGTGTGTGTGTGTGTGTGTGTGTGTGTGTGTGTGTGAGGCAGTCTGTTAGAATACGTCACAGGATAGATGAATGAGGCTACCTCCACACACACAAACATGCATGCATGCACAGACACACACACACAGCTTATCTAAGTGAAATAAAGTGATAATACAAACTGGTCGCGTGTCCTTTGACCACAAATTACTGAGTTCACTGTAGCCTGGAAAAGTTCAGCGTGCATTTTCTTGAATTCTGACAGCAAGAATAAAATTCTCAGTACAAAAGCGTTTTCTCTCTGCGCTGCTTACTGATAGTTCATGAATGTTGAGATAGTTTAATGTTGGCTTTTGTTAAAAATAAATGATGAACATTTCAGATCTTACCTGGTAGGAATCTCACATCTGGTCCTTTGTGGGACCAGTTCTAAAGCAGATTACTGCAGACTTTAATCTACACTTTTCCATAAGGCTTCATGCAAATGTTAGCTAGTAATGGTTTTGCCAGAGCACCTGTGGAAGGTAAAACTGATGAAGGTGGTGTTTGGAGAAGCTGAGTCTGCATGCACCAGAAAGAACAGAGTCCTATTTGGTCTTGGTCCTACTAAGATTAGCCATTAGCTTTATGGTTTTAGTCGGAGCTAATTTCTGTTTCTCAGATTAATTTCCAAACTCCTCTTGAAATTCATTAATGTGTGGGTTTTCTCCACGTACTCCAGGTTCTTCCCACAGACCAGGTGCACTGCTATATCCACAACTGATGGTTGCTTTGGAGAAAAGTTTCTCCTGAATAAATAAAACATGAAACAGAGTCACTTAAATCTCCTTCCTTCTTCATTCTGATGCTGATTTGAACATCAGCAGGTTGTCTTCACTAGATCAGTAAACAAATGGAGTTGCTGCCTTGTGATTGGCTGATAGCTAAACAGGTGTAGCTTATAGAGTGAGTGGTGGGTGTATGGTTTGAGTCTGAAGTTATTTTTACCCTGATCACTTTCAGACTATTTTTTGCATGCAGCTAAAAGCCTGCTGTCAGCCACACAAGTGCACGAGTCTATCACCTGCTGTGGACCTTTACAGATAAGTACACACTCTTAATGCCTGCTGCACACTATTTGCAGGAGAGATTTAAAATATCCTCCTTACTGCTCTGATGGACGTGTAGAGTTAGAGTCTAGTAGAGTCACCCCTGTCTGTTTGTATGATACCTCCAAACAGATTTAAAGGTGTGGAACACTGAAAAAACATTTTTTAATGATTGTTTCTGATTATAATCAGTCACTCTGAGTTTTTCATGCAGGCTGAACATGAAAATAGTCTCCTCCACTTATCTCCTGCATTAGCTTCTGATAGAAAATAGACTCTAGGTGAAACTCTAGGATTAGAAAATCCTGACAGATCTACGTCACACTGTCACTTAACATTCATGGACTCACCCATCTTGACTCACAACGGGGAAGGCTGTTGTTGGTTTAGCGTCCAGGAAACAGCAGAGAACGTCTCAGCTAGTAGAAGCTAACCGTTAGCATTAGCAACTCCACCACACAGCAGAACTCCTCCAGGCTTGTGTTATTTGTGGAGATAAAACATCAACGTTGCAGAGTAAACAGAGTCAGTGGTAGAGTCGTGTTGCTGTTAGCCAATCAGAGGAGAGATGTCTGAATATCAGGAAATAAGACTCCAAATCCTGTCGTCTGAAGCTACTTCCTCCTCTGGCTGAATTCTCCTTGCTGATACAAGCACTTCTAAGCTTTATCCCCCCGAGTACGACTTACAAGGCATTCATTCCTACCAGAGACCACTGAAGATGTCTTGATTAAACACCTTTATTAGAAGTCTCAAAATGCTTTTCCTTGGATGTACACCTATACATGACATAGACAACCCAAGATGGCTGCCACAGCTAATTGATCTTGAAAAACACAAAAATGGCCAATCAGCATGTCCTGGCCGAGTGGGAGGGGCAAACAGCTCTTTTCACTGAAGGCCTGAGTAAGGGGGTTTAGAATGGCCTGTATCAGGGCTCCTGGGACAGATGAAAACCAAAAAAAAATTTTAAGCTTTTTGGAGGCTCAAAGCTGTTTTAGATTGTTGATTAACGGCATTCTAGGACACCTTTAAAGTTCTGCCATGACATGCATCAATTCACCTGATTCACCCTAACCCTAACCGTAACTTGAACTTCTTTGCATTTTGCTTCCTATCACTGGTTTTTAAAATGATTTTAAATTGATTGAATACGTGGTCTTTTATGAATTTTTTTTAAGATTAAAGATTAAAGCCATCAGTTTGTCACAGACACTGGTGTGTGGTGAAAATTGTCCTCTGCATTTGACCCATCCCCGTGGGGAGTGGTGAGCTGTGGCCGCGCTCGGGAACTTATTTGGTGGTTTAACCCCCCAATCCAACCCCTTAGAGCTGAGTGTCCAGCGAGGAGGTATTGGGTCCCATTTTTATCAAGGTCTTTGGTATGACCCCCAATCGAACCCCAATCTCCCAGTCCCGGGGCAGACACTCTACCACTAGGCCACCGGAGCTGGACTCCTTTCTTTTTCTTTTATTTCCTGATGACAGTTTGTAGTTTTAACCAGCTACATGTGAATAAATCAGACATTAAAAAGCTCAAAACTCAAGGGATGATCCAGTCATCATCACATTACAATAAACCTGGGATACAACTCGTTTAAGTAGTTTTTCTTTTTTGTTTCCAGCAGAAACATACGTGGTAGAGCCGTTGAAGAACAGACAAGCCTATGAAGAAAGCATGTTTGATCAATATAAAATAGCACGTTTCAGCAAAACTGTGTGATTCTCAAACAGATATTAGCCAAAAACACAACATACAGCTGAAGATCAGCTGGAGGGTGATGAACCATCCTAGCATAAATGCAGCTATGCTCCTATTTTTGTACTTGGTGTGATCCCTCCCCATGTCTTGTTACTATTCGCCCCTCCTTTAGGATCTGCTGGCCTCTTACATTCAACACTCTGGGATCACAATCTGCTTCCATTTTGACAGACTCATTTCCCCTCGGGGTTTACACGAGCTAAACTGATGTACTGAGGCTGCCCTTTGGAATGACTTACTTAGTGAAAGCATTTCATATCAAAATACATCTTCTGTTAAAATAAATATCCTGTGGAGAGTGGAGGGGGACTGCATGCTAATGGGTATTTTCCCCGTTTGTCTGACCTGTTAAAACCCGGCTATGTTTTGTGTTTCTGTTTCACTTTTGCGTCGCGGCTCGACGAGGAAACGACTGTAAGATAGCAAACACGATACGAGCAGATCAGATTTTCTAAATGCTAAGAAAATGTATTTCAGAGCTTTTCTTATCACCAGCAGCGCTGCATACACAGTACAGTCTGTCAAAAAAAAAAAATATTGCAAGCCCACAGTATTGAAACGTTTGATAAAACCACACTCTGGAGCTTTTTATCAGATCCAAGTCAGAAAATCATGACAACCAGTGAAGTCTGCCTTTAGGAATAGAAACACGTTTGATGGATTTAGCCAAATCGTGACTTTTGTTAAACAGTGAGTAGCATTCCATCTAAATTCTGTAGCCTGGATAAATCTTTTCTTTGCATCACCAGAAAAATGCACGCCGTCATGGTGGAGAACATGTGCAGAGCATCAGATGTAGGTGAGTTTCAAAAGTTTCTGGATGCTTTACTCTTCTTTCGTGTTTGACTTCCTGAGCTTGATGTGCTCTGGAAGCGTAGCGCGTGAAAACAGACTCGGAAGCGTGAATTTAGTGGAGTTACATGTCTACGCTTCTGGGATTTATCCAAAATGTAACGTTTCGGCCGGTGGAAACGCACCCATCCACTATGACAGCAGCTAACTGGTGTTTACTATGCTTCATGGATTTTACGTGATGCTTATGTGTGCGGTGGAAAGACCCAGGTTATGGTTACGTGAGTTAAAATCTGACCAACTTGTCCTTAGCAGCAGGCCAACAGGTTAACAAATCAGCAGCTTAGAACTAAGCTTGACGTCGCCCACACCGAGCTCCTGAGCTCACATCTGTAAATGATGCTCCGCTCTGGATCCCATTCATTTGTATTGGTTGCTCCAGCAGAGCAAAGTGCAAGAGCAGAGCACCACTGAGCTTCATGCAGGGAGAATCTCATCACGGTCAAAGTTCTGTTTGGTTGAACGAACACTTGAGCAGATTCAGGTAGAGCAAGCTTCCCACCAAGCGGGCGTGCACCCCCCACACACACACACACACACTGGTTATCCTCTTTTTTTCCCCAGCTGGATGGAGGAGTGTTTTAATTTGTGATAGTAAAGCTAACAGCTCTTTATCTTAACCACTGTTCCTCAGTAGGGCCTCAGGGAGCTGGTGTCTAACCCCAGCAGTCCGTTATGAGGTGGGGGGGGGGGGGCACCTGGACAGGTCACCATTAGAGGGAAACTCAGAGACAAACAGTGACACCTAGGGAGACATGCATGCTTTTGGTCTGTGAGAGAAAACTGGAGTACCCAAGACCCACACATGCACAGTGAGAACATGCTAACTCTGCACCAAACGGCTGGAGCTGGGATTCAAACCCACAACCAACCTCACATCTGTAAACAACTTTTGGCCACAGTGCTACTAACTGTGCCACCATGCAGCCTGCACAGCAAATTCAGCATGCTCAAATTAACACTGTCAGAGTTGATTTCAACACTTTTAAAGTGTCTATATGGGTCCACACCAGAAAGACTTCATTTAACTCTTTTTGCAGAGTTGGTACTTTAACTCTGGTTTAGTGTCAACATGACACCTACAGAGTTGATTAGGAAACACTCCCTTTTTAACACTCGGGTTTAACTCTCATGTCAGTGTTACATATCAACTATATAACTCTTTTTAGTGTTAAATCAACTATTCTTAGTGCTAAATTGGACCAACACCCCAAAATTAACACTTTTAAATTTGCTGTGTGGGAGCTTTTCCTGCTCACCAAATTTTATTTTTCCATCTACTCTTCTGGAAACTCCTCCTACTTTGCACCAAGGTCTCTGTTGTTCTGTTCTGGATTAGCAAGCGCAGCACATGTGGTGTTTGGTGTAGGAGAGGCATTGGACCTGCTCGGTTCCGCCCTGGTGATGTCCTTGCAACAATATCCTCAAAAGCTTGGAAGATGGCTGTTTCCTCGAGAACATACATCAGTAACGTTTAATTACACAAATCATCTCATGACCAGCATAACTTTCACCTTCATCTGAGTGGTTTTAGATAATAACCAGTAACAGTGAAGCTTTATATCTCTGTGTTCCTGATTTCCACAGCTTACAGTCACACAGAAAAAACAGGAGCTATAGCGCTACGTGAGAAATGAGTGGTGACTGGTCTATTGTTTGTCCTCCGACAGGACAGACAGGAAGTTTGCCGACATGGAATGAAAGCCTGTGATATAAAACCTGCATAGATTGCACATTAACAGTGTGACACATCCTAGATGGGCTAATAATAGGTTGCAGTGGGAGTTCAGCAAGGCTGAATAGCGATGTGACAACGTCTTTTATAATTGTATAATTGTTCTACTGCAGCCACAATACTACCAGCATTGTATGCTGTGAGGAACTATAGCTAATAGCTGCTGTTTGTGTATATTTGGGTTGTGTTGTTTGGTGTAACATGTGCCTGACGGGTGTAGCTGTTCACTTGTCCTTTAGAAAACTAGGATTTGTTTTTGTGTTCATCTTTGTTGATTCAGATTCCTAATCCAAAGGGCACACCAGCAAGATCATAAAGACTCACAATGATGGTTAAACAGCTAAAAAATAGACCGTAAAAGCACGGGAAACAATGGTCATGTGGGCAATATGGAACCCACAGAAAGCCAGGGCTGAGCTTTTAAACACAAACATAAAAGTTTCTGTCAGATCCAAACCTGAGGCTGATCATGATGATTGCAGCTGTACAGGGTAAGACCAATAGTTTAGAAGAATGTTGTTATTATAGAGATTGTTTGAAGGGTTTTTAGCCCACATCTGTGCAGAACCACTGGTCTAGGGCATCAATGCTGTGGCCCAGTGGCTGATTACTACTGTTGCTGCTAATGAACCACGTGTGGGGTTGTGCTTGGTTGGTGAGCCTGTAAACAGCGTGTTCAGTCTCTATTTGATGTGTTGCCTAGTGTTACGGTCGCTGCCTGTCTATCCCAGGGGCTGGAGTTCAGCCCCGCAGCTAGCTCCAGTTTCTGCTGCACTTCGCCCCTTTCAGTTCAGGCCTACGGACAGCTCCCGCTCCTTCCTGATTCAGGACCCTGGACAGCGGCACACCCAGAAAGTTGCTCATCGCCTCATCCCTCCTGGATTTGGCCGATGCAGCTGAAATGAATTCCCTTGATGGCAGCTAGGGAGTGGAACTCTTTAAAAGCCTAGACTGCCGGTTCACCAGGCGGGCTCAGATCTGTGCTGGTGTTCACCAATCACTGCGAGTTTGAATTCCCATAGGAACTAGTTGGTTAAATAAGCTTTTGGATAGTCGTTTAGTTAAAAAACGTTTTGGTGTGAGTAGAATAGCCTAGAGCTTTATTTAGTTTATTAGCACAGAGTTTAGTCTGTTTGCTTTTAGCTCAGTTTTAGTTTGGTTAGCTAAGTGCTTTGTTTATTTAGTAATACTTCCTCAGAGCTTAGGAGTTAAGCTACATAGTGTTCCATTTTAGGAAAGTCTTAGTTTAAGAAGAGTTTTTAGCTAATGCTAATACGAGCTAATCGATACTAAAATAAACCACAAATTAAACAGATTAAACGCCGTTGGACAAAATTATTATTACTTACAAGTCCAGTAGCAACAAAGCCAGGTCACCATCAGTCCTTGGTTTCATAGCCTCCTTTAGCTCCCTCAAACTAGCGTAGGCTGTGCCAATGTTTACTCTGGTTTTAGCTCTTTGCTTCACCTCCAAAGACATTACTCTCTTTACTTAAAGGCTTTGCCATGATGCCAACTTAAAAAAACAAAATTCTTCTCATTCTCTGTTTTATTGATGGTCAGCAAACTGAAAAAGGTAACTGCTAGCTTTATATTAGCTATCGGCACAGTAAGCAGCTATTATCGTAAAGCAGGTAGAGACCTCCCATTAGTGTTCCCACCCAAACCATAAATCTATTAAGTGCAGTTTCTGGTCAGCAGAGGGCTGCATGCTGTCCAATGTGAAGTTGCTTAAGTTTCTCACTCAAGAAGCACAGAAACCAGTTTGAAAGCAATAGCTTAAAGTGTTGCTTTATGTCCAAGCTGAGTTAGACTGTTGCTAAACCACTAGATACAAAAGCTCTTTACAGCTAGGATGCAGTGGTAGAGTCGCGTTGCTGTTAGCCAATCAGAGGTGTGATGTCCAAATCTCATGAATATTAATGAGTAAGACTCCAAATCCTGCTGTTTTCCACAGAGAACGACTCCCAAGGCACTTATTCACACTAGAAACTTAAGCATGTATTGACATAACAAGTGAATGTCCACTTTAAAGTGACAATGTGTAGTTTTTACTGTTAATCTCTGGAAATATCCATTGAAATGTTGTTGAAAATGAATTAAATGATGCCCAATTGCAGAAACATATTGGTGGCTTCATAACATATAACCATAAAAATCGGGTCTAAAATACAAGGGAACAGGTCTAAGGCTAGGTTCACACGGCAGGCAAAAGCGCATCAAATTTGCTTTTTTTGCCACATGCGACCCATATCTGATTTTTTTGTGACAGTCTGAACAGCACAGATCCGATTTTTTTAAATCCGACCCAGGCTGTTTGCATATGTAGTGCTGTTTCCGAAACATATTCGAAGTTTTTGAAAGCGACTGCAGTCTGAACAATCACGTCGCATTAAATCCGCCTTATTTCCTTCTATGGGAGCCAGTGAGGACAAAATGCATTTACTGATTTGTTACAAATGGTTACAAAACTTTAGCCATTCATAAACGGTGTTTCACACATTTACCTCTTCACTTGCTGTCAGTGATGAAAGTGAGTCTGATGTGCTTGTCATTTTGCTGGAGATTGCACTTCCAGGGATTTTTGACCCTAATGGCCATCCGTTGGTAAGGTCCTACTTGAACACAAACATATTGCTTGCTTGCAATGATTTAGGTATATACTGCCCAATATCGCCAGGGAAAATACACACAGTCACTTTAAAGTAGGTTTATGTATTATTATATTATTAAATATCAATTGTTCTAAAATGTATAGCTGTAATTAATTGTTTGAGGCTTCAAAACACTAGAACCATATACAGATGAGGACTTGTGAGTGCTCAGACTGAAATAGAATATTTTTAATTTACCAAAGAATGATGAGGTAGATGGAGATGGGGTTTTTTTTCCATCGTTACATAAATACGACTGAGGACTCATAAAGTCAACCACCAGATGTTCAGACTGTTCAGCTTTCTACCCACTGGAAATCAGTGAAAACCCTCTGAAAAACTGATGGTATTGTTCTGCATGTACAACAAATCCAGACAGCTGGGACCTCCTGTCAAAACAGACTAAAACACACTGTAAATGGGCAGTTGGTAGGTAACAGGTAGTACTGTTGGGTCTAGCTTTATGATGACTCTGGTATAAAACAATAAAGCAACGTAAACGCTGGTCCAGAGGGAAGATGAGCAAAAATGATTAATCATACAGAATCTTTAGCGCTCTAATGGAGAAACAGTAGTGAAATGCTCTAATAAAGTCAGATTTTATTCATGCTGTGATCACTCATTATGAGCCCCATTACAACTCGTGTGCTGCCCAATAACCCCCTACTGTACTAGATTCAGAAAGTGTGTTTCTGCAGAAGAATCCTGCAGGTCTGGTCCCAGATGTGTTCAGCCTCTACGTGTCCCATTGTAGCTCATCACCACCATGTGAATGTCTGTGTGAATGGGTGAATCACTGGTGTGTTGTAAAGGGCCTTGGGGGGTTGCAGGACTCTAGAAGGCTCTATAGAAATGGAGGCCATTTACCATTCTTTTGACTTGCCAGGTGTCAAAAAGACCTTAGGTTTGGAAGACAAGGCGTGCGTGCGTGCGTGTATGTGTTTACCGCCTGAAGTCTCTCTATTCCTATTTGTTAGTGTTTTCACACCTTCCTCTGACTTTCTGAATTTACTTCAGATTCTCGGATTTTCTGCCTCCTGATTCCGTCTCCTTCTCCCACTCCTTCCCTCTCTCACTCCTTCCAGTTGGAGTAACAGTCCCATTTTTTCTCTCTTGGCTGTCTCTCTGTAGTAACAGCAGGGAGTTAAACTGAGTTCACAGTTTTCTGTAATGTCTGACTCTAATTCTCTTCTCGCAGCTGAAAGCTGCGTTTCAAACTGCCATGCTTCAGCTCCAGAGTACAAGTCTTTGAATGACATTGACATGGTCTCTTGACTGTCTTGGTTTAATTTAAAAGGTTTGTCGGTGCATGCACGTTCTTTTTCTTTTGCCCTCCCTCCTCTAAGTGTGTGTGTGAGCTCCCATCCTTTTGACACGGAACAAGATTGCTCCTTTAATGACTTCTTGTACCTTGGTGGTGAGTCTGTCGCCCCTCTCACTGCATTTCCCTTCAGGTTTCTGATCTCTGGTGGAGTTCTGTGGATGGTCACAACGTCTTAACCTCTTTTGAAGTCACAGTTTGACATTTCATTTTATAGCAACAACGTTCCTGCTGCGCTCTGCTACCTCTGTTGCTTCAGAAAGTATTACAGGTGAGAAAGATTTGGAAACCCACACAGTGCTGCTGTTGACTTAACCCATGAAAGAGGTGTTTTATGCTTTCCAAATCACCTTTCTGGCACCAAAAAGTACAAATAAACAGAGTTCCTATGGGTTTATCACCAAAAGATACCACATACTTTTCTACCTACACAGACATATTTGTAGGTAACGTTTAAAGGTTAACTTCACTCATATTTTTATTACATCTGCAGTGGTCTCTATTAGGAATGAATGCCTTGTAAGTCGTTCTCTGGGGAAAAAAAGCTCTGGTGCACCTGTTTGAGGACGTAGAATTCAGCCGGATTAGAAAGTGGCAGAAGACGACAGGATTTGGAGCCTTATTTCCTTATATGTGGACATCTCTCCTCTGATTGGCTAACAGCAACACGACTCTACCACTGACTCTGTTTGCTCTGCAACGTTGATGTTTTATCTCCACAAATAACACAAGCCTGGAGGAGTTCTGCTGTGTGGAGTTGCTAATGCTAACGGTTAGCTTCTACTAGCCGAGACGTTCTCTGCTGTTTCCTGGACGCTAAACCAACAACTGCCTTCCCCGTCGTGAGTCAAGATATTTTCTATCAGAAGCTAGTGCAGGAGATAGGTGTAGGAGACTGTTTTCATGTTCAGCTGCATGAAAAACTCAGAGTGACGATTATAATCAGAAATAATCATTAAAAATGGTTTTCTCAGTGAAGCTGCTCTTCTAGTCGGTCAGAATCACTCATTCTAACTCTTTTGTGAAAGTTCTCATTTTGCCTTTAATGTTAAATAAATGAAACTAATTCCAAAAGTCAGTCCTAATGGCTACTATTTAGTAAAGAACACATTAATGTAGCAGCAGCAGTTTCAAAGGTTCTTTGATTTTATGAGACCTGTTACTGTTTTACACTGACTAAATATTCCAGCTGGACTCTTCGTATAAAGACCTGCTAACTCCTCGTCTGTGTTTCCATGGTAGGTTCATTATCCAGGCTAATTGAACACCTTTAATCAATACCCACCAGGGCTGTAGATGCAAGTTAGTTAATGTTCCTTATTAACCAGACCCAACCTGTATGTGATTTCTTGTGAGCCGATGCATTTTGAATTAAAAGGATACCAGAATGCACCTCGGTCTGATCAAAGAGCAAAGTAATAAATCATCCCAGACAAGTGAAAGTTTAAGTAGGACTCATGAAATAGGTCAAAGTGATGTTTCTATCATCTCAACACTATGCACATTTACTGTTAATGATTGCACAATCGCCTGGCGTAGAAAACAAATATCAGGTTTTATTTTTATTGGGAAGTTGTAATGTGATGGTAACTCGTCCAAATCTGAGGCTGGTGAACGGTGGAATGGAGTACTCCCTTTGGGTTGGGGGGAGTTTGTGGTTTTTGATCCATTCTATCTTGGTGATGAAGAAACAGAACCAAAAAACAAAGCTTTTGATTATCTCTGGTTTTAGCTCTTTGCTTCATCTCCAAAGACATTACTCTCTTACTTTTACTTTCAGGCTCCACCATGATGCCAAAAAAAGCAAACTTCTTTTTCTTCTTGTTGCGCTTTTTATTGATTATTGGTGAACTGAAAATGCTAACTGCTAGCATAACAGCTAACAGCCGTAAAGCAGGTGAAGAGCTCCCCCTATAGGGCACCTACCCACTCCATAAAATCATCTAGTGCAGATTTTGGTCAGCAGGGCTGCAGAGTGGTGTCAAATATGAAACTGGTCAAGTTTCTAACCCAACAATCACTGAGATCAACGTTAAAGCTCTAGCTTAAAGGGGCACTAGTCAGTTTTGACTTGTTTTTAGCACCCCCTAGTGTTTGTTGGTGAAACTGAAAGTAAAACTTATCTCCTCGCTGTGCGTTCGTCTTTTTAACACCTTAATCTAACTGCTAAAATGTCTCCTCAGCCTTCATTAGTGTCTACAGGAGCGGTTCATCACTAAATCAACAAATCAGCTGTGTTCATGATCTAAAACATGCAGGAAACATGCTGGAAGCAGACTGCAGCACCAGGTAGATCAAGCTGAATTTTTTTTCCCGACAGACCGGACCGGCAACTGTGAAGTTGCAAGAGGAATATTCTGGCCACAGGGGGCGACAGGGGCTGGGTGGCCTTTCATTCACCCTGTAAAGGGTCATTTTAGCACAAACTGGCTCAAGAAAATGATTTAAAAATATAAAAAAGTTGCAAAGTGTTCCTATAAAGTTTAAAAAACTATTTAGTGTTACTTTAAATAAACAACAGAACAGAAGAAAGATAAAGTCTAGTATGTCTGAAACAGATTACCTGATGTGTCTACGTTTTGCACTTCTCTAGGTTTTAATCGTGTCATTTTATGTAGATATCATTTTCAAAAAGCACGTAATTCCCAAAGTTTATAGAAATATCCTAATAGGAAGCTAAAACACATAAAACCATGCAACGATGACCCCCAAACCCTAACGACTCACAAACTCACCACCATTCTTTTAAAGGATAAGAGCTCCTTGAAAACTCTATTAGACTCAGGGGCAAAACCTACTAAAATGTACCACTCAGACCTCAGTGTACACACACACACACACACACACACACACACACACACACACACACACACACACACACACACACACACACACACACACACACACACACACACACACACACACACACACACACACACACACACACCAACACCAGTGTTTCAGCTTCCTGACCTGCAGCTATTTCCAGGATTAAATGGACTCTGGAGTTCCAAACCAAAGAGCTTGTACTATAGCATGTAACTAATTACCCCGTGTGTGAGCGTGTGTGTGCTTGAGAGTTTCCTGCTGATGATTTTAGAACACATCCATCTCAAGACACACTTACACCCGAGCTATATAATCTTTTATCTTCCTTACTCTACGCTTTCTTTTTTACTGAATCTGTCAGAACAGAATGCAGACTCACAAACACAATCACAGGGAAGAGGATGGAGAAAGCGATGCTACTGCAAACAAATAAAAAAATAAAAAGGTTCTGCAGTAGAAGGAGATCCAAAATAGAAACCAAGAAAGCATTAGGCACTGTGAGAGACACAGCATGACTGCAGGAGAAAACAGGAATTAGAATCTCGCAAACAATAAAAAAAATCTGATAATTCAACAAATAACAGTTGATAGCAACTGAAATGAGGTGTGAAGAACACTATCATGTTTAGTCTTCAGAAACAAGCAAAAGCAAACAGTAATTGATTATTGTGGGTGTATTGGTGCTGTATTAGCATCTTTGGTTCCAGTGCTAGACCAGGACTATTGCTTTAGCTAGTTCTTCACTAAAGTCTTGCTGTGGGTGTTTCTCAATCTCAAGGAACCTTAGGCCAGACGCCTTGCTTCTGAGGACACTGTCCTTTCTTGGTCAAAGAAAACGGTTAAATGGAACAGACTTGTCCCACATGGCCGCGGCCAGCCAGAGCCCGGCCCCTGCTTATGCGCCATGTTGATGTCCCTCCCATCATAGTAATGATAAGTTTTAATATCGAGCCTTTTACTTTTTATATCTGTGTATATATTGGTTAAATCAAATGTGTAAGCTAGTTAGTACCTGCTAGCCACTGAAGCTGCAACTACTAAGCAACTAACCACCCATAGATAACTGCTTTGGATTTAAATAAACATTTTAGATATAAGCCCGATAGCTACAATTAGTTGACTTACATTTAAACTGGAAATACCGCGCTGCATTCTGGGAAATTCTTGACCAAGGCCGTTTCTCAATACTCAAGGACGCTAGTACGTTCTTGTGTACTTGACAAGTGTGTTCTTGCCTAGTACACCAGAAAGTCCGTTCTGCCGAGTACGGGAGGACGAGGACGGCATTTGGAACAAGCGTACTTCTTTGCCCTATGGTAAAAAAAACGACCTGACATAAAAATAAAAGTCTAGTCTGTTCCTTAAATGACCAAAAAACAATGAAAACGTATTATTTGTATTATATTTGGTCCACTCTTCATCAAAACTGATACAATATCAGCATTTCCTGCTGTTAAATGAAGAAAAAAAGTTTTTTTTCATCAAAACAAAGCAATGATGCTTTTATTTTGATAGTGGGTTAGCTAATTAGCATTTTGAGGGATCGTGAAGAGTCTGAAAGAAGAAAAAAACAAATACACAGCAAATTTTACAGGTTATACGCAATTAATTACAATAACAGACAACTTTATATTGATTTATTTGTATTTCTGATATAAAACACAACAGTTATAAGCTTTCTCCTCTGCCATTCGGAGTATAACGGTTAGCGGCGCAATGCATTATGGGAAACTTTGCTGTCCCAAGTCCGCAGAAGGATGCATCAGTGCATCCTCGATACAATGGGCGGAGCAAGAACATATCCGGGAACTTTGAGCGAACTTGCCATTATATGTACTTAGGATTGGAACAGTACTTGGACCATCGTTGATAACGTTTCACAAGGACGGGAGTACACAAGTACAGACAAACTGTACGCATATTGAGAAACGGCCCAAGAGAAGGCAACAAGGCATGTATCCTTGCTCAATTAGCTAAATGGCTAACAAACGGAGGACAGACGCCTTGCTAGCACATGAACATTGGAACCGATTGGAACACGCCTTGGCGGTTCCTGATGATGTTTCTCCTAGGCCAGGGGTTCCCAAAATGTTTTCTTTGATGACCCCCTTTCTCGTGTCCAAGACAAGCCAGGACCCAAACCCAACTCCTACACGCATAAACACATTAAATGTGATCATTTACAAACTTTCTACAGACATACTGAGTTATAACTTTTATATGGAGCTCTGATTATACTGTAGGGTGTGTTATTGGGATTTTATAAATGAAATTTTTACAAATAAAATCTTGCTAACCTCACAACCTCAGCAAAGACAAAATTTTGGGGACCCCCTGCAATCTTGTGGGGACCCCCTTGGGGGTCCCGACCCCCAATTTGGGAACCCCTGTCCTAGGCAACCGGCACAGTTCAGAAGACGGTTTGACCCAATATTCCTGCAAATGTCACCAGTTTATTAAAGCATTTGCACACACACATACTGGTAGTGATGAGCTATAATGTAGCCACAGCTGCCCTGGAACACACTAATGAAGGCGAGACTGTCGAGTACAGGTGCCACCGGTTCCTCCGACCACCATCAGTAGGCAACGTGGGTTAAGCGTCTTGCCCAAGGACACAACAACTGTGACAGACCGAATGGGATGCGATCCTGCAACCGTCCAGTCTAGAGACGGGCACTTAACTCCTCTGCCACCATCGTCCCTTACACATTGGGTATGGAAAGTCCAGAGGTCAGCAGGCAAACGTGGACATAAAGACTGGTAGGACAGAAAACTTTGCTTTGGATAAATGACCTTGTCAAGGTAATTCAGTCACTAAAGCAGGTAACTTTTTTCATCTATTTTTATGCATTTACAATTTTATTTTATTTTTTGCAAAAAATTTTAGATGAAATTGTTGATGCTCTGGAAAACGTGATACTTAGTTACACAGAAACAGTTGTAGCATTACTGTCCATGTAGCTTATGAGTGAATTAAGGATGTATAACTGTTGTTGTAACTATGAAAATCTCAATGTGACTCTAGCGGACAACCATCAACACACACACACACACACACACACACACACACACACACACACACACACACACACACACACACACACACACACACACACACACACACACACACACACAGTAATATTTGATGAGGACAAAGGAAATTTTAGACAGGCCAAGACCGACACAGTTTAAAACAAAATTAAATAGTGTGTGTCAACTTTAAGCCCCCAATTCTGGTCCTCTGTATGGGTCACTAGTTATTAACCCTCATACAGTCACCTTGACTCACTCCCTCTGCTTCTCTCACACACACTCACACCCAACAGGAAACCAAAGTGTCCCGTTCTAATGTGCACCAACTCACCTTCTCCAGAAAATCCACTGTAAGTGTCAGAGAGTGTTTTAATCCCACTAAATATCAGGACGTGAGACATTACCTCTTCACTTTAAGATGAACTTTTAACGTTTACATTAGCCCATTTTAAGATTTGAAGCTACCATACTGTTAGTGTGAATTCTACATAATCCATCATGATGGTCCTAACACACACAGGATGGGTGAGGATTTCTTTTGTTTGGTGATGTCCTGTTTGTTACTCAGTCGTTGGTTGACCGTTATATAAACTTTGTGTACAATGACTGATATCTGATCACTAAGGACTTTGTTTACTGCCAGGTGTGAATAAAAAAGTCATATTTGAACATCTGAAAAGTCAGTAAGATCCAGAATAATACTCAATGTGAATGATTCTTAAAGAGAACGAGAGAAAATACTTAAGAAAAGCTCTGGTGCACCTGTTTAAGGATGAAGAAGTCAACCGGAGGAGAAAGTGGTAGAAGACGACTTATTTCCTGATATGTGGACATCTCTCCTCTGATTGGCTAACAGCAACACGGCTCTACCACTGACTCTGTTTGCTCTGCAATGTTGATGTTTTATCTCCACAAATAACACAAGATTGGAGGAGTTTTGCTGTGTGGTGGAGTTGCTAATGCTAACGGTTAGCTTCTACTAGCCCAGACGTTCTCTGCTGTTTCCTGGACGCTAAACCAACAACAGCCTTCCCCGTCGTGAGTCAAGATGGGTGAGTCCATGAATGCTAAGTGACAGTGTGACGTAGATCTGTCAGGATTTTCTAATCCTAGAGTTTCACCGTCTGTTTTTTATCAGAAGCTAATGCAGGAGATAGGTGCAGGAGACTATTTTCATGTTCAGCCTGCATGAAAAACTTAGAGTGACTGATTATTTAAAAAAATAATAAGTAAAAAATGGTTTCTCAGTGAACTTGCTCTTAAAAGCTGATATAGCAAATTTGGAAAACAAGCTAACTTAAAACATTTTCTTCACAACATTGTAATAAAGTATAGTCATAAATATTGGGTAAGCGGCCCACCAAGGCGATGCAAGATCTGCCAGATGGCCAGTCCATGAGTGTTCCGTTACGTGTTTGCGTTCAAAACCTAGCTTGTTCTGTAGATTCGCTAAAGCAGCTTTAACAGGTTATATAACAGAGACAATAAGAGTTGACTCCTCACAATCAGGGTCTGGAGGTTGATGGGTTTGTTGGTCTTCGTATTGTGACAGTTGCTACTGTCACTGCTGTAATACAGTATGTCACCACAGGGTGGCAGCACTTGTATATATAATCTGTTCTTATTTGTTGTATGCCATCTGTAGGAAAATCTCCTGTGTGTACGCAGAGTGTGTTCTCCTGTAACGTGCGGTAAAGCATCTTTTCATTCCTTTTGCTGACCAAAATAAATCAGTTATTTAGAAATATTTAAAAAGTCGTTGTTCTTCTGGACTTCACTCACAACTCTGCGCGGCCAGCTTCATCTCCGCCCTGCCGTACGTTACAATATATAGGTGTGTTTTAAAACATTTTGTACCAGCCTTCTTTTTTTTCTTTCCGCCAAATGTTTGTTGGCTTTTCTACTCTGTTTTGTAGATCAATGCAGGCTAATTTAAGATGGTACTACAGTTTATTCATCAATAGGGAAGATGCCAAACTGACTCCTAAATCTTTGCAAGTGAAGAGACCCATCATTGAAACTGCAAAATAAACAAGTCATGCAGACGTTGTGTCTTTTCGGTTACTGTTTCTCATCTATTTAGCTGCTGAGAGGCAAAAGACATGTTCGTAATGTTTTTTTCTGTGTGCAAAATATCTCATGAACCACTGGCCAGACTGATGAAACTTTGAGTCATCATTAGATGTACAACTGATTAACATCTGTCTCCACTCAAGATGTTCGCCAAAGCAATTCAGCTTCATCAAACACACAACTGGTTACAGATGATGAGCTCAACGTTCAAATGTTAGTGGTGAAGGGTCATTCACAACACGTACTGTGAGTGCTGACTGATTTCAAGATTCTTTGTTGAACATTTTAAGGCAACCATTTGCCGCAAGTGTCAAATCTGTCAAGTTTGCTAAAATCTAAAATGATCAACATTCTAGTTCAACTCAATGGCTGCTATGGATAACCTCAGCCCACATAAAAAGGGCTACAACGGAGGGAATTTTATACATGTAGTAGTTGAAAGTCATTCAACTATGAATGGTGTTTCCTATGCTGAGTATTTTGATTTAGATGTCAGAAATCAGTCACACCCACCAGCTGTCAGTTAGTGATGGAAAAAGCCACTCTGAGCTTTGATCAGGGACACATATGGACCTGCTCCTTTAATTCAGATAATCACCACAGAGACTCATTATGGTTTCAGAATGAATCCCGTTATCTGAACCAAAAGACATCAGACACTTTCATTTTTACTTTTTGCAGGTGACCAGGGGAAACAGTTAAGTTCTTTTAATGTTCCAAAAAGTTTAACAAAAGGAAAAACAACAGTCTACCTCTAGAGTCAGGTCAGATTCTCTTAGAAACAGAACCAATGTTGAGTAGAAAAGGGCCCCAGCATGAGTTCTAGTGGTAGAAGACCATGTTGTGTTTTGTTTCATGCCAGTGGGCCGCAGCAAGACTAAACAGCATGCTGCACTTCTGCTGAGTTTGCAGATGGTGGGCTCAGAATTTGGAATGGATCCATGGACACACCTGCTTGGTGCCATGCTTTGTTGACACACTTTGAACCCCATAATCATTATCAATTATGGTTTTATTAGCAAGGGCCGTGGGAATGTTATAGAGGACATCATTGCAGAAGTAAAGAGTCCTAATGGTAAAGTCACCATGTTAATAACCATAAATAACACTAAACTGTTAGATCAGACAGTAGACTCAGCAGTCACTTGGTCTGTAACCAGCAGACTAACGTTTGGATGTGGTGGAACAGAGGAGATGCAGTAGACCTAAACTCCACCAACACAGTTGACAGATCTGACCGTGATTCAGTCGCAGAACCAAGTTTTCAGAATCCAACATTAAAATGTACTTTTGTCTTTTACAACAACCTCTTTGACTTTCATGTCCCCTCTGACCCATTACTTTCCTAACCCTCCCTTCTTCCAATCTAATCTCTCTGTTTTCCACCTGAACAGACCTGAACAGCAGCAGGTCAGTGGTCACAAAACCATCGGTCGATGACTGGATGACCTCTGTGGAAATGTTTGAAGGTATTGACTTCTTCTGCAAGATAAGTACCCACCAATGGCTGGAGAACTCTGTAATTACAATGTAAAGGATGTATTATAGAATATTTGATCAAATCAGGGGTCCACCAGCACACATGAATATTAATGGACCTGATAAACATCATGGAACCAAAATGACATTTTCTTAACAAAGTAGTTTTCCAATTTAAGTCTAACCAAAGAGCAAATGTAGAACAACAATTTGCAGCTGAGACAAACAAACTGTAATGGACCCATTTCTATCAGGAAAAGGTTGGTTTGTTTCACTTCTTTTGCATAAATGGGCGGCGCCAGGTGGTAGCTTGGAGTCGCTAAAGCAATGGCCAGATTCAGCCAAGCAACGACATCTCAACCCCAACTCTTGAAACCACCCCCACAGCAACCCCTTCCACTCACTAAGCAACTGTAAAGCACCAGTTCAAAACAAGTCACCTCAAAGCACCAAACCAAAAATAAGATGGGAAATTCATTTCATGCCCAGATTTAAGCCAGTTTGCAGAGAATTCTATTCATTTATAATAAAAGTAAAGCAACAAATGAAAGTCGTTCTGATTATTATGAAAACTAAAATCTAACCTTTTATAATAGTTAAGATAAACTGTTTTACTATTATTATTGGCTAGTTAGACAATGGGACCTGCTGTATTGAATGCTTCCTAAATAAGTCTGAATCTTAAAGGAGAAGTTCACTGAGAATCCATTGTTTACTTTTCTATTTTTGAAACATGATTGGTTCTCCTGAGTTAAAAATGCAGGATAAACATGAAAATAGTTAATTACTATTAGGGATATGCTCGGATTAGAAAAGCCACACAGATATATGTCATACCGTAATTAACATTCATGGAAGGCTGTTGTTGGTTTAGCGTCCAAGAAACAGCAGAGAACGTCTGGGCTAGCAGAAGCTAACTGTTAGCATTAGCAACTCCACCACACAGCAGAACTCCTCCAGGCTTGTGTTATTTGTGGAGATAAAACATCAACGTTGCAGAGCAAACAGAGTCATTGGTAGAGTCGTGTTGCTGTTAGCCAATCAGAGACCAGATATCTGAATATCAGGAAATAAGACTCCAAAATTTGCCGTGTTCTGCTCCCCACTCCTCAGGCTCACTTCTAGTTCCTGAAACAGGAGCGCCAGAGCTTCGTTCCCCACAGAGATCAACTCATTCATTTATACTAGAGACAACTGCAAATGTGTTGAAAAACAAGTGAACTTGGTTTAAGAGAAAAATAAAGGTAAAACTGCAGTTTTATTCAAATCAGGCACCAAGCTTGTCTTGGCTGGTTGGCGTTGGACCCAAGGTGCAGGTGAAGAAACAGCAGGAGGCCGGCTGGTGGACTCTACAATGTCAAAAGGTAAAACTAAACAAGTACCTGGCTGTTAAACAGAAGTTCCTGACCTGTAGTGAACGAACAATTGAACCTTTTGTACGGCTCTTCACTTTAGAGAACCGTTGAGTTTGTCTTCCAATAATTAGATGGACACTTTACACGCAACAACTGGTACAAAAAAAAATCAACCATTAAGTACAAGGTGGGGTTATAATTTGGCCCAGATTAGAGTTTTTTAGAGTTTACTATTGTTATCAAGCTGGTGTTGACTGAATAATTAATGGATTTAAACAGGAAAGAACCTAAATCTCAGTTCTTTTTAGGTTACTCTGGCCTGCTGACTGAAGCACAGACTTCTCTCTGAAGTCTCTCATAACAGAGCTCACAGTTGTTCGTTCTAGTCCCACACTGAGGAGCTATTCAGACGGTTTAGGGCAGGAGTTAGCAGGGAAAAGAAAAAGCTTCCGAAACAACGATGTCCACTCATTTTACCTGATTTATGAGTCTTTCTCTGCTTTCATTGTTTATTCTCCCAGGCTTAATGGCTGTAGTTCTTTACCACATTATTTCACTGTTTTATTGTTTTTATTGATTTACCTCTAAATAATTCTATAGACCTTACTTTGTAGCAGAATAAAATGCTATATTTATTTTTACTTTGGTTAATCATACAATAAAAAAGCAACACAAACTGAGAGCAGGTGCAGTTTTTAGGAAGGTGGTGGGTGAGCAAGGAGAGGAAGAGGAGCAGAGTAAGTGAGATATAAACCTTCAGCAGCTGTTTCCATTGAAACGCAATTAAAGAGAACCTCGTTACAGAGAGAGAGAGAGAGAGAGAGAGAGAGAGAGAGAGAGAGAGAGAGAGAGAGAGAGAGAGAGGTGTCTATCACTCATCTGGACAGAGAACCATCAGTTTATCTCAAATAAACAGACAGAAACAAGAAAACCTCACTGCTGTCTGCTTCTGTGATGCTAATTCATGAGCGGCTCATTTGGCAGAGATGGCATAATGTTCTAAATCTAGTGTTGTCAGTTGAGAAGATTGAGTATAATAATCCATCTTCTGAGTTAATCAGTCTTTTACTGCAGGATTGCTGCGTTTTGGTGTCATCTGCCAAACAAAACCCATGTTGAGATGAAAGCAGCAGGGGCACCTCTGAAGGTCTGAAGGCAGCCGATCACACAAAGACAACTGGAAATCATTTCACTGGATCTGAATGTGTCACTTTCCTCATTAAAAAGAGCCGAGGCACGCATTCAAACATTGTTCTGTTCTGATAGAAGAACAGAGCGGATTTATGTTTGTAGATATCAAAGTTTTGCATCAACTTCTTTGCTACTTCAGGAACGAGCCTTACAAACAGTTTTACTGTCATCACACTTCTCACCTGCATAAAAGCATCGTGAGAAATAATTTGGAGGAAACTATTGTATATTTCTCCTTGCATCAACCCAGGTTAAAGTCTACCATGAACTAGTTGGCTGCACCTAAAAAGAGCAGCTATCTGCTAACTAGAAGGGCGGCTAAATCAATCCCAGCTTCCACCACCAGATGTACCCCAGGGCTCCTTTGAAAACGGTACTTCCTAGGGACACTGCTTTGTGTTTGACTTCCTGTCTGGCCTGATCTGAGGAGTTTGACGTGATCTGGAAGCGTAGAGCATGAAAAATAGACTCTAAACGTAAGAAACCTGACCTTATGCTAAGGGATGCATCCAAAATGTTACACTTCATGGACGGTGGAAAGGAACCCGCCCACTGTAAAGGCGGCTAATTGCCACAAAGTTCGTTTCATGGCCGTTTCATGTTTGTTGGGAGGTAGGAGTTAGAGATACATTAAGTCATCTAGGGAAGTGGTGGCTCAGACATTTTGGTTAGGATGTTTCCTTTTTTATGTTTTCAGGTTACGTCCCTTTGGAAGGGGACTCAGGGGCAGACCCAGAACTCCCTGGAAGGATTGTATATCCTCTCTGGGCTGGGAACACATCAGAATTCCCCAACAGGAGCAGGAGGGAAGGATGATTTGGATAAGCAGAAGAAATTGAGACTGAAGCTTATAGACCACACACATGATCGTCTTCTCATCCAGTGAAAATATATTTTCTATTTTCTCTAAAACTAAGCAGAAATGCTGCTCTTCCAGGTCTCCAGTAACACCGTCTCTCAGCAGCAGAGACAAACACGAGTGTGGCCCAGAGGAAAGCTCGTGGTGACGGAGATTTAGGTTGTAAATTGCTGTCTGACATACAACTGCTGGGCAGAGGCGTAGTTCGTGTTTAAACAAGGTTTTGTTTATGACTTATTGATCCATAAAGTTTCAGCCTCAGAATGTCTCCTTAGACGTAAACACGAAGACACCAAACAGAACCAAGACAGGAACACGCGGACGGTCCAACACGGTCCTTCCTTTCTTCAACACACTCCTGATTAAGATAAACGAGTGAAGTATGCAAACAAAAAAAGGACAGGAATTAAGACCCAAGACCCCCCCCCCCCCCCCCCCCCCCCCCCCCCCCCCCCCCCCCACACACACACATCTATTAGTCTTCTTATACAATCAAACTGAGTGGGAGATGGCGCTGAAGGCAGGGCAGATAAAATGGAAGCTGCGTGTGTGGTTGTCTAATAAGTAGGCCAAAACAGTCTTGAGGATATTAGTATCTTGGAAATGAAAAATTGTCAGAAGGGAGAAAACCAACACACACACACACACACACAAAAACAGGAAGTAAACTGTTAGCACAGACGTGCATTTCAAATGAGGGAAAAATCAAACACTGGACAAACTGAGTGATTAGTTACAAAAGCATTAAAATAACCACGTTGCATAATAAAACATATTCATGATTTAATAAATTGAAGAATAATGTGGGTTAATGACAAATTAAAACACTTTTTGTATTATATTGTATTTTTCCCCATCATCTTCCAAGAGTCATACAAAAGTCACAAATGAAGTATGTTCATGTATTTCATCCCTGGGAATTGGTTTGTTGTTGATGTTTGAGTTTGGAAAACACTCACAAAACATGTTTATGTTTAACTTTCTGTAATGCAAAATAAAAATCTAGCTTCAGACAGCCACGGTCAGATTGGTTTTTTCAGTTTTAAAAGGAGACAAAATAGGAAAAAGTAGTTTTTCCAACAAGAAAATGAAGAATGATAGAATCCATTATTATATTCCCATAGCAGTCTAAACATATTGAGTTTTCACAATTAAATGTATTTAAGATGCAGTTTTATTCTCAAACCAACTATTAATTAGCTTTCTCCCTACTTTTTTATGCAACTTTGATGAACAACGTTTTTACATCCTTAATCAAACGTCTGTATAAGCAAATGGTAGTTTCTTATATCTATAAGAGTTCCCTCAGTTTTAAGCCTTACAGGAATTTCTTTGAACAAAAACACATAAAAAAAGCTCTGGCACTCCTGTTTCAGGAAGTAGAAGTTAGCTAGAGAACAGGGGAGCAGAGAACAGCAGGATTTGGAGTCTTATTTCCTGATATGTGGACATCTCTCCTCTGATTGGCTAACAGCAACACGACTCTACCACTGACTCTGTTTGCTCTGCAACGTTGATGTTTTATCTCCACAAATAACACAAGCGTGGAGGAGTTCTGCTGTGTGGTGGAGTTGCTAATGCTAACGGTTAGCTTCTACTAGTCTCTGCTGTTTCCTGGACGCTAAACCAACAACAGCCTTCCCCGTCGTGAGTCAAGATGGGTGAGTCCATGAATGTTAAGTGACAGTGTGACGTAGATCTGAGTGGCTTTTCCAACCTGAGCGTTTCCTCGTCTATTATCTATCAGCAGCTAATGCAGAAAATAAGAGTAGAAGACTATTTTCTCATTCGGCCTGCGTATTTTGGTCAGAATGACCAATTATATTAAAAAAATAAAAATAAAAAATGTGTTCTCAGTGAACTTGCTCTTTAAGTGCTTCATTGATGGTTCTCTACCTCAATAATAATTATCCAGATCACTATTGTCTGACATTTTAAACTGGTAATGCTCCACTCAATATTTTCTACCTCAGCTAACAAACTGATTACTCGCAACTCAACAGCCAAACTTCAGACTCTGAACTTTTCCTTTAAGAGCTCAGTCTTCTGCTCTCATTTGCAGCACCACGGGGAGCAAACGCTCTTCTTTTCTCTGGCTGTTCGCTAACTCTGGATGCTAAGCTGGTATAGTAACCGGCTCTGCAGGGCTTAGACACTCTTATTGGATTTACCACTACAAGAGACTCTCATCACATTACATGGCTTTATTTGATCTTTTAGCTCAGATGTTAAATAACTTTTAGTACTGTTTCATTGTGCATGCAAGACTTTTGTCACTCTAAGACATTTAAATAGTGTCTGCTACAGTTTTTTTAAGAGCCAGGATCTTTTAAAGGACAAAGTATTCACAACTTTTTTTAATGTGAGTGTATGTGTTCTTTATTACAAAGAACCATTTAAAACCATTACTAAACCAGTATAAGACCTTCAGTGGTGATCTGCCTCACCAAATGGGCCTTTTTCCAGCACTCACAGGTGCAATCAGTTAAGACAATCAAGAGCTGCACAGGGGCTTACTAAGGACGTTAAACCTGGCTTTGTGTTGCAGTCAAATGTTGGAGTGTTTCAGACAAACCTCCCAGAACCGACACACATCTGGGTGCTAGATGTTTTGGAGAAGTTGTTGAGTGAGTTGTCCACTAGATCTAAAGGTAACAGACAGGGCTGTGATTCACTCAGGGAGGTAATCCTCAGAGCAAAACACTGACAGACACAAGTAAACGAGCATGCTGGATTTAGACTGGAGAAAACGTGTGCAATAAAATAGACTCAACTAGAAAGGTGCTTGGAGTAGTTCTAAACAAAACAGACTGACTCACCAGAAGCTACATGAAACTTAACAGTAATGAGCAGACTTTACTGAACAGCAGCTGTGTGTATTTTATACAGATCAGTCAGGCCAGATGCTGGTTAAGTCTCTCAACACAAAGAACATTGGGATTCTGTAATGGGAACCAACTAAAGGGTTTCCCACTATGTGATAAACATGAGTGGTGACACTGAAGATCTAATTATATTAAATCTGCTTGGATCAGGGTGTTACGGACGTCCCTCACTTCGTCCACCAGAGGCCCTCAGACCCACCTCGACCACGCCTGGCCCACAGCTCCTCTGCTGCTTCCACACCTGTGGAGCATTTTAATTAAGAATCTGCCTGATAAAAGGCCTCACCTGGCGCATGCAAAGGGGGGAGAGAACTTTCACTGAGCCTTGAAGACACGGAGGTGCCTTCACTGCTCTCTCTCTCCTCGCGCTGGGCTTACTTACAACTTCTTTTTAGAAGCTCCTTGGCATTTTTGGCTATCCCTCAGTGGGATATTTACAAGGCTTTCGCCTTTCTTCCTTTTACTTAAAGCTTAGAGCTTTAATTGTTAAACTGCTGCTGGCTCCTTAATGAGAACTCTTTCCAGAGGCCTGTTTTATTTAGAAGGCTCTGGTTCCTTTTTTTTGTATTGTTAACAGGCTGTAGGCCTGCCCCGTTAAAAGGGCTCTTATATTTTATTCTTTCCTTCTCAGAGCTTAGGCTCTTCAGAGGCCTAACATCCTCTTTCTCCTGAGCGTCCCTGTTAAAAGGGACCGCTCCTTTGGCTTTTTAGCTTCCCTGCCCCTTCTGGGCTGGTGTTTTCGGTTCGGCGTTTGATTATTATTTTTTTTGCCAGTCTCCCCTTGATTTAGGGGCGTTTCCTCCCTCAGGGAGACAAATAGGGGATCATTTAATAAAATTCCTCTTAAAAGCAACACTCAGACTCTGGTTCTTGCACATTGCCTTACTAGTTTTAGTTATTTGTTTTTGGTTTTTGCATTACTCCCTCTAGGCATCACTCCTAGCGAGCTGGGGGACGTAATACAGGGTTAGGGTTAGGGTTAGCCATGTGGCGAAACCAAGATCATCAGAAATGTTAAAGCTGCTGCCAGTGGCTCATTAGGATCACCATGGTAAACACACGACCATGTCTGTCACTCTGAATGCACTCCATGAGACAAGCAGACAGAAAGGCTCATAAGAAATAAAATCTCAACTGTTCTAAAACTATTAGAAGCCAAAGTGTCTGATGGTAGTATGTGTCAATTTCTATGTGTTTTTTTTTTTTGTTGGAGATGGCAAGATGAACCAAGCCTGGACTTGTAGACTCGAGAACATTTGATGCTCTGGTTTGATTTCAGTCAATGGGAGCAGATAGATAGACGTGTGGGTAAAGATATGAATACTTCCTATGAAAGACTTTACTTTTGTTCCCTAAATGAGAAACACAAACACAGTATATTTTACCAGCTTTACTTATCCAATGTAACCTATAACATCCAACTCAAAAATATCACAGTTACAGTTCAAAACATTTTTCAAAAATAAAAAACAAGAAATACTGAGATGAATAAAGGATCACCTCCAATGTCAATGACTTGTTGAAGCAACTTTTGCTTGTTGGGATACTTTTCTATCAACGTTGCACATCTAGATTGAGCAATATCCGCGCACTGTTCTGAACAGAACCGTTGAAGTTGGGTCAAGTTGGATGGTAGGGGTTGGTGGACCGCAATCTTCAAATTTCTCTGCAGATTTTCAACGGGATTTAGGTCTGGGCTCTGACTGAGGATGCCACATGAGGACGCTCGTTTTTTTTCTCCTTCTGCCACTGTGTGGTCAATTTTGCTATGTTGCTTTGAATCATTGACATGTTGAAAGGTGAATCTTCTGCCCATCTTCAACTTTCTGGCAGAGGGTAGCAGATGTTCGTGAAAAATTTGACGATATTTTGCTCCATCCATTTTTCTTTCTACCCCTAACAAGAGCCCCAGTCCCTGAGGCAGAGAAACACCCCCCACATCAGGATGCTGCCACCTCCATGCTTTTGGTGTGTTGTGGATGGTGAGCTGCGTTGGATTTACACCAGGTGTACCATTTGGTGTTGAGGTCAAATAGTCAATAAGACCTTTTCCATTTGGCATCAGAATCCAAATCAGAAACCAGCTTTAATGTGGCCTTTCTTTACGAATATTTTTTTCCTGGCAACCTTCCTGATCAAGCCACATCTGTGGGGCGCTTGGGAAATTGTGGTCACATAGCCAGAAGGACCACTCTTTGCCATAAAGTCCTGTAACTCCTTGTTCTTGTTTGTTTTTCTCTTCTTGAATTCTAACGTTGATATTTTTCAATGAATGTTATAGGTTGCGCATTGGACAAGTAAAGCTGGTAAAAGATATTTGTTTAAATTTCCATTTAAGGATGTAAAGGAAGCAAAATGAAAGTGTGTCAACGGAAGTGATTCTTTACTACATCGACTGTAAGTCATTCGTTTAGAAAAAGGACGTGTTTAGCCGACTGTCCGGTTTTCCATAGCGATGAATATGTCACGATGTTCGTTGCTCTGATTGGTCTTAATGCTGTCCAATCGCACGCAGAGACAGTTTCAAAGACAACTGTGTATTCTACCTCGATGACTGAGCTCTGTCTATGGATGGTGGCCTGACTATTTACATAAGGCATGGCTTGCCAAGCTAGAAGAATCCCATTCCATGGAATAAACCCTGAGAAAATCAACGCATTCATGAGGACAACATGTAAACTCCACACAGAAAGACTGTAGCTGGAATTTAAACCTGTGAACTTCCCACTGCAAGGCAACAGAACTACCAACTTACTGCAGCATCACAGGAAGATGATCCAAGTTGAGCTGCATGTTTTACCAAAGTTTCAAGATTGTGGTTGCAATCAAGCTTAATGGGTGAATAATAATAACTAGGGCTGTAACAATATTGGCAATATCGTGATATCGTCGTAGTAAAATGACCACAATATCGTCGTGGTCTTGTCACGATATCGTACAGTACGCCTTGAGGTAAAAATAACACTTTCAGTCTGCTCCACCGGAGCATAGCAAAGTAAACTACATAGACCATGATCCTTTGCTTCCGCGTCATCGGCCAGTTCGCCAATGGGAGTTCGTGCAGTCCACACAGCAAAGATAAACAAACATGGAGTATGAGGCTACAGCGGTGAACGCAGCACGGAGGATTCCAGTCAAAGTATTTTATGTTGTGAGTCTTATTATCGTGAGCCTCCCCACAATATCGCAACAAATATTATATTGTGAGATTCATATCGTGACAATATCTTATCGTGAGATTTGGATATTGTTACACCCCCAATAATAACGGTGCTTCAATGCTTATGCAATGCTTCGTTACCACATTAAAACATTTTTAAAATGTATCAAATCATTGGTAATGTTCCAATATCAAAAACTAAATGTGTATGATGCATTTGAAACCCAACAGAACCCCTATGATTAGATGTAGATGTGATGTAGAGTAGACTTTTGAAAGCCTGATGTGGTGTTTCGTAACTAAATGTGTTTTTAATATAAATATGATGATTAATAGTGTGTTAATTGCATGCATGCATTCATAGTAACATAAATTGTTCTAAACTTGATCTCCTTGGTCAGATTTTGCCTCCTTGATGAACTATTTTAGTCTGTTACACAATGACAACGTTTTATAACACTGGTGATCAGAGGAGTGAAGTGTCTTACTTACAGTTGTGAAGCTGAACAAAGCTCTTAAACTTCAACCACTTAAAGTATCTTTGTCCCATTGTGTCCTATAAATACTGAGAGGTCTGGTTTATTTAGTCTGAACTGTATAAAATAACTCCAAACATGGAAATCCTGAGAAATAATTCAGCATTGAGCTTCTTCCTCAGAAAACATGGAGGTTAAAGTCAGCTGTATGACTGATACCGGCTCTTCTGCTCTCCTCCATGCACTCCACTGTCTCTATCAACCCACCATACTCTTCAGTCCTACTTTCCACAAGCCCCTCGGCTCCTCAATAACAGCAGGGACAGAGCCAAGAAAATGGATTTGTGCGCCCAAATGGGTGTGTATGCCAGTGTGTACGTGTGTGCATATGAAAAGTGCGAAGGAGGGGAGTCCGTGGTCAGAGAGAAAGATTGCAATGTCTATGGAGACACCAAGACCACATTTCAGGTAATAGTTTTCCAATCTAGCTCTCTGAGACACCAGTTTAGTCAGCTCGGTGTGTATCTGTGTGTGTAAATGAGCACACACACAACTGACCGTGCTGCTATGTGGGGGTCTATACCACTATGGCGACCACAACAGTTGTCTTATTATGGCTGTAGACAAAAAACTGTACATGTGTCTTCTCATTGCACATAGAAACAAAGAAAAAGTAATCAGTTTTAAAAAATGCCTCAAAAGTTAAACTAGGTTTGTTTTCTTGATCTGGTTTGGGAGGAATGACCTCGGCTCTATTAAAAGGACATTTCAGTTCATTTAAAGGCGTCGTCACCTGAAATTTTCACTTTTCCACTTGAAAAAATGTCTATAATGGCTTCCTAATGATTTTTCACTGGCCGAGAAGCCGATATTTAACATTGAAGCGTTTGTTTAATCTTGCCTTCTTGCCGATGCCTGGCTGTTAGCTTGCTTTGTCCCAACTCAACAACAAACGAGGGCGCCATCACGCACAAGGCGAGGCGAGGGCTCGTACATACACGATTAGATCCCGTAGGTCACTGCCAGGTTGGGTTCAGTTATAACTTTTGTTATTTTGGAGCGAGACGCTGAAGCTGCGTCCTGCTTCCTTCCACCAATCACCGCGCCCCTCAGTCCTGCGCACGTCCGACACAGCCGAAATATCATTTGTGATATCGCGAGAAAATATGCCCTTTACATAAAAGGATCAAAAAAGCACATTTTAGTTTATTTTTCCAATACAATTTATTTTATTGGTCTAAAAGACTATAATAGGATGCAGATATCCACGGCATTATAGGTGATGACTCCTTTAAAATTTAGCAACCAGACACAGAGATCTAATGAGGGAACTGAAAATAAATAAATGCCCCCCAGTGGTTGGTTGCAGTATAAATAATTAAGCCCTGCCCCTCCCAGGACTCCTGAGTTTAGTTGTCATGGTTGTTAAGCAACAGGACACCGACCGTCCAATTACACAACCATTCACTTCTGGTCTTCCTGTTCAACGAAGGACCAGGTTTCTGGTACCTAGCCTATGTGAACCGGTTAAGCTGGGTCTTTCGAAGGATGCAGCCCTTGAATTTGGACAAATCCACTTGTGTTGCTTGCTAATGGCTAATGGCTGCTACACAGGTACACCTGCATGAGGGAATTAGGTACGTGTCTGTGTCGTATCAAATGTCCCATACTGAAAAAGCTGAATACAAATACCTGTACCATTACACGCCTGCAAAGCACAATCAGCAGAGTCAAATAAACTTGCCACCTATAGATCCTCCACCAGAGGGCAGTATACATGTATGGGACTGAACATGGCAGGTTTTTAATGAAGGTACTAATCCTGATACTCCCTCTTGAAGTTTTAAGCCCAGGAGTGCTTTGGTGTGAATTTGTGACAATAGTGTCTAAGGTTAAAGAGACTTTTTTTAGTAGTAGTTTGTGTGTATAAACCATCATGTGATGCCTAAATCTAGCAGCAGATCAAACTTTATCCTCTTCCTGTCCCTGTTAAACTTTGTTTGGTCAGGGGTGATGCCAGGATTTGTTGTCTGCAGTAGCTTTACAGTTGCTTAGTGATTGTAAAGGGTTGGTAATCCAAAGACAACTGTCCTGCCGTTCTATGTTGGAGCGGGGTGGGGCATTGGGGGTTAGGATCCAAAACAACGGAACCATAAAGGCACAAATTATGACAAATATTGCATTATTTACTAATCTGACCCAAGATTTATAGCCATGTTTTAATGTTTAAAGCATTTTCTATTATATTTATGCTTCTTTGTTCTTTTAAATGCCTTTTGTGTATTCTTCACCTTTCATTTAGCTCATCACAACAGATTCATTGACACACAGAAGACAACAGATCGTTTTTATCACCTTTGGTGGAGACAATATCCATTACTGCCTGGGCTGTGTCCTAAAAGCATTTCTGAGATATTTATGCACTTACCTCTGATTTGAAAAGGCTGTAACATGGCCTCATTGCTATTCAGGGTCTTTAGGCTAAGGAGGCTGTAATAGACAGTGATGGTATGTGTTACTGGTCTGCTGCTTTTCATTATGCAGCTAATGATTCCCTGTCAGGTTCTATTGAAAATGAACGCAGTGGGGAAAAAGGAGAGCGTGTGCCGGCAAAGGCTCCAAGTCTCAGGGGAGAGAAAGAAACATGACTTTAGGTTAGATGTTAGAACCTTTTTACACAAAAACTTTGGTCTTTATTAAACTTTTCCAATAGAAAACTAAACTATCAAATCAAATTTGCTCTCAAAAGTCTTTTTTAAAGACCAAGTTCACTCTTTTTTTCAACACATCTGCAGTGGTGTCTAGTATAAATGAATGCCTTGTGAGTCGATCTCTGTGGGAAAATAAGCTCTGGCGCTCCTGTTTCAGGAACTAGAAGTGAGGCAGAGGAGTAGGGAGCAGAACACGGCAGGATTTGGAGTTTTATTTCCTGATATTCAGATATCTCTCCTCTGATTGGCTAACAGCAACATGCCTCTACCACTGACTCTGTTTGCTTTGTAACTTTGATCTTTTATCTCCACAAATAACACAAGCCTGGAGGAGTTCTGCTATGTTGTGGAGTTGCTAATGCTAACAGTTAGCTTCTACTAGCTAAAACATGCTCTGCTCACTCCTGGATGCTAAATCAACAACATCCTTCCCTGTCGTGAGACAAAATGAGTGAGTCCACGAATGCCAACTTGACATTGTGATGCGAAGTTGTTGTTTTTTTTCTAATTTGAGCGTTTCCGCGTCTATTTCTATCGGCTGTTAATGCAGGAAATAGGGGTAGAAGACCATTTTCACATTTAGCCTGAGGAGCAGCATCACAATAAACTGCATTGTGCTGAATGCAAATTCTGTTATTGAGGTATAAATGGTAAAGCTTCCGGGTATATATTCATATCTGAACAATATTTAATGTATTTCTGTCTCTAGTTTGATGTGTTACAACAGTTTCCCAGCTGAACATGCACACCAGCTTCAAAATCGAATCTATTGATTTGTGTCCACAGATGTGTTTTTGTCATATATTCCTGCTAAATAGCGAGAAAATAACTATACAGTTCAAAAATGTCAACAGTGCATATTGCAAAATACTCAAAAAAAATTTGCTGCATCACATTTAGGATGTTACAAGGGTTAACGTTCAGAACCTTTCCCAGGAGACCACAAACAGAACAGCTGAGATTAGATCCCGTACAGACCAGCTGGACACAAAAACCAATTACACTACTTCAAAGTTAAGCTCTGGGACACAAATAATAATAATAATAACACAAATATCAAGTTTATAGTTCTGTAACTACATTTACTTCTCTAATGAGTGTATTACTCTAACACATTTACAGTTATTCTAGGTCCTTTTACAGATGAACTTACTGCTGTTTTCTGTTTGCAATGGAAAGATTTGAAGTATGTGTCAATAAAAGGGTATGAACAATTATTTATCTCATTCATTAATTAATATCTAACCAGTTGAAGAAAAGGAAATTTGTTTTGACCAGACAGATGAGTTAAAGGTTGAATATGGAACAATTTAATAAAAAGCTATATTTAAAAAAAATAATACCTCCACGGGGCTTTTAGAGGTGTGCACAATGAATGTACAGTAATTCCTTTAAAAGCTATATTTAAAAAAATAAATAAAAAATTATTTTGACGGGCACAACACTGGGTTTATGTTTACATCTACCAGCCACTAGAGGGCACCATTGAGGTGAAAAGTCTGCTCGGCAAGGCGAGGCTGGGATTGCGTAAAATAGCGGACTCCACAAGTCAATCAGCTGATTCTGAGGCCAGAAGATGTTCTAACGGTAAATACTGTTGTAAAATAAACTTATTAGTAGAAATTAGTCCTTACTCTGTATGATTATCATGGACATGGTGCTGGCTGGTCACTTCACGTATCAGCAGTGAACCAACACCCCGACAGCTGGAGAATTTGCTCTGTTGTTGCAATACCACCTCTAAACACTAGATGTCCCTATTGTGTCCATGTTCCATATTCAACCTTTAATAGCTAACCTAAATGTTTGAAACGATTCTAATCTGAACATTTTAATACCAGTTCTTGCAATTGCTATTTTATAACTTTTTAGAGGCTACCTGATAAGATTTTAGGCATGCATGTTAAGCTCAGGCTGAATGGAATGGACTCAAACTGGATTATTTGTGTGGGATCAAATACAGGCGGGCACCCGAAGTAAGTCCTTGGTGTGTTACTGATGGGTAATGTGTTAATATGGTCTAAGTGGAAAACAGAACCCAGTTAGGTTTAATAATGGGGCCATAATTATGCATACATGGTAACTCACATATGGGTGTTTGATAAGGGTCCCACATGGGGCAAGGTGGATTCTCCATGCATGTTTTTAGAACAGGCAACATAGGTGGAGTCTACTTGTTGAATCTGTATGACACATGACCAAACTCAAGACAGACCCTAAAGACATGTCTGTATGGATGCCACATAATTTATCTTAGCTATTGTAGCATTCTTGTGTCCTCTGTACTTGATGCAAGCTTAAAATAGAAATCTCCATTGCTGATTTTGGTGAAACATGTGGTTCGCTTAGCTAAATTTAGCTCTGACCTTCAGCTCTTGCTGGGGACGTTCTCAGTCCAGTGTGAAGTGACTTGAAGAAGGAACGGTACCTAAGAATCTGAGACCATGGTTCTTGACTGGAAAAAGGTGGATTGCCAACTCCAGGTCAGGGGAGAGGTCCTACCTCAGGTGAAGGAGTTAAAGTTTGAGTGGGGGGGGGGGGGGGGGGGGGGGGGGGGTGCACAATGAATCAAGAGACATAGGAGCAGCATCTGCGGTGATGTAGAAGCTGAGCTGGTTTATTGATTGTAAATCCACACAGTCGATATGAGTTTCTCTCCATGGAGTGAATTGGCTAAGCCTCAGGTATACGTTGAAGAACTTCCAGGAACACAAAGTAGACAGACCACTCCTCCACATTGAAAGGAGTCAACTGAGGTATTTCAGTATGTAGTTGTAATCATACCTGTCAAGTCTCCCATTATGGCCGAGAACTCCCGTATTTTTCCCCTTTCCCACCCTCTTCCCATATTAGTATTTTCCCGTAAATTTCCCGAACAGATGATTTCCCCCACGCTCTCACGGGGACCTCAGAGCAAAAGACTTCGCTCCCACCCCGAAATTCCCGTATTTTCAAACCCAAAACTTGACAGGTATGGTTGGGATGACCACTGGATTCCTTTTGGGGGAGGTGTTTCTGTGATGTCCTGCTGGAAGGTGGACCCCCGGGTCAACCCAGGACACACTGGGGGGGATTATATCTACATGCTAGCCAGAGAACAAATTGGTACACAACCCAGACTGGATGAGTGAAAGGCATCAAGGAGAAGTGTGAATACTGCAGCAACTCTGGAATATCAAAATGGTTTACATGCATTGCAAAATTTATGAAAATCAAATCATTACAAAATCGAATATAAACTGCTATAAAAATGTTTTTGATATTTTTTAGAGGGACTTTGGAATCAGCCCTATTTTAATTAGCCATTAGCTCTTTTGTTCAGAACTAATCTCTATTTCTCCAGAGTCCAGAGTAACTCATATATTTACCAGAGAAACAAACTAAACAAACAGCTGAGGTGTGACTGGAAATGTGCGTCTCTCTTACACTGCTTTTTGGTCCATATGTTCGTTTTACCTACATACATCAGGATCAGGTGTTTAAACAGCAACAAGGAACAAGCAGTTTTGAAAATGCCAAACAGATCTCTAACTTTTTGTTGTACAGCACTGTGACCAACTAAAAATGTTAATTCAGACTAATCTCTACCAAGTATGTAACGGTGATGAAATGGAGCCAACATGAACGCCATAGTGCTCTGCTTTCAACCTAATAGGGAGAGTCTATCATTCAGACTAATCAGAATGCCAATAGAAAGTATCCCTCTATTGAATACACACAGACACACACACACGCACACACTAACACACACATGCACACACACACACTAACACACACATTGTTGCGCACACATTAAGTCTCACATTATTCACTGGTAATTACAATGTCAATACACAGCTAAACAACAGTGTAGCCTAGCACTGTAGCCATCGTTTACACACACACACACACACACACACACACACACACACACACACACACACACACACACACACACACTATCCTTTAATTGCCCTTCATTCAAATGCTTTAGCACCTATTTTCACACAAGTCGTCCCACTTGTGCATTCGTCCATTTAGACTCCCCTTGGATTCAATCTGTCACTCTCTTACACCCCCCCACCCCCATCCCCTCGTGATTTCGTGCACATAGACACAACACATGAAAGGTCAGAGACACGGTTCACAAGTTTCACGTCTTTCTCACCATCCCTTTTCTCTGTTCAGTCCCTAGAGGCTTCCAAATTGAAAAGCCATTTACTCTGTTACTTAACTCCAGATCCTGCTGCCTTATTTCCTCATTTCTGTGTTTTTCTGCTTCTCAGTGAAAATCCTCAGTCATCCAGGACACAATGATCCTAGGAGGTTAAATTGAAGGCTACTGGCTTCTTGGAGGTACTTTCCTTTATATTTGAGCAGCTTTTTTATTTCAAAACTGAAACCAGGGAACATTAACAAGCCTTTGGTGTGTGGATGACACATGGGTCAAAGTTCAAACTGATTAGGTCAAAACTTTCACCAAACACATCCTCTCAGTGGATGGAGACATCACAAGAGAGGATTTGAAAAACAACAACAGCAATTCTTAGATTGTAACACTCAACTAAATGTAGCAATCCCACACACAAACCAGAGTTTGTATCTTGACTCTTGTAATGCGCTGGAGCATAAACTATCCGTCCTCACACCCTCACACCACTGAGCTGACCAAATCCCTGCCTGGACAGAATTAAAAGAAAGGAACAGAGACACATCAAGAAGTCATTCAATACAGTATCTGCTGGTACCATAACTAGGCCTTTGTATGTGCCACCCAGGACAATGATGCTATTACGTTTACCCTACACGACACAGGTGTGCCAACTCTTTAGGTCAAGGCTTTGCTATAATGAAGGATACAGAGCACTATTTTGAGGCCAGGAAACTTTGGACAGAGAAAATCGATGGTTTGAGAGAGGAGTTGAAGACCTACGAGCAGTAGGTCTGTTTGATCTTTCCTATATTTACACTGCAGGTTTGAATCCAATGCCAGAAAATTCTACACAGATCTGCACCTTCTGGTACGCGACCAAACCATCTTTAATTTGGACCAGAACAACAACGACCTTAATGACCCTCAGGAGGGAGAATAATTTGCATGTGCATTCATCGACTCACAAGATCAATAATCCAATACAGCTTCAGTTCTGAAAAGAGAAAACATTGTTAGAACAAAAAAATGCCTTGAGCCAGTACTGGACTATGACTGCTTATGACTAAAGAAACACATACAAATGTGCAGAAATGCTCCAATTTTTGCTTAGAATCAAACTAAATTGAAATTATTAACCAAAAAAGTTGTGATATACATCTAAATGTAAATTATAAGTAAACTGCTGACTATTGTGCATCTGGCAGTGTACTAAATTTGTCATGGGTTAGGGTATGTAAATGCCCAGATAGATAGATAGATAGATAGATAGATAGATAGATAGATAGATAGATAGATAGATAGATAGATAGATAGATAGATAGATAGATAGATAGATAGAACATACATGCGTGTTAAAGGTTGAATATGGAACACAGACACTCTGGCGACATCTAGTGTTCAGAGGTGGTATTGCATCAACAGAACTAATTTTCTAGCCGTTGGGGTGTTGGTTCACTGCTGACACATGAAGTGACCAGCCAGCACCATGTCCAGTGACGAATCGTACAGGGTAAGGACTAATTTCTACTAATAAGTTTATTTTACAACAGTATTTACCGTTAGAACATCTTCTGGGCTCAGAATCAGTTGCTTGACTTGTCGAGTCCGCCATTTTACACAGTCCCAGCCTGGCCTTGCTGAGCGAACTTTTTATCGCAACGGTGCCCTCTAGTGGCTGGTAGATGTAAACATAACCCCAGTAGCGGTATTATTTTTAAAAAATAGCTTTTTATTAAAATGTTCCATATTGAACCTTTAACAGACAGCTGTACCAGTGTTTCGAGAGCACAGATAGGAAATGGTACAAAGGGAAAGTTGAGACGATTCCACATTATTTTGAGGGGAAGATTGTGGTTTTTGTTATAAACTTTAGCAACTTAAGAGCAATGCATCGTGACTCATTAGGAAATCGAGAACTCCTGCTAGATTACCCATAATCCAAATGAGCATTTATTCCATTGTGTTCAATATTTTCTGAGATCTAACCTGATACAGGAGAAAAATGGAAATAAGACATAACAGTTCTAATGAATGCATGTCCTTGTAGAGCTCCTTCATCACTGAGAGAGAAATTTAATCATTATGCCTTTAAACAGAAAAACTATTTCCACCCGCATGGCTCACATCCATCATCTGTGTGATATCAGGAAGTGTTGTCCCAAAGTCCTCTGCTTTAATCAGACATTGTAGTCACTCATTGGGGCTCGATATAATAGCCTACAATAGAGATATTATTTAAACTGACACCAATTTGAATCCATATCAAAATAAATGTCTCCAGTGTTCTGGTAGTTCAGTAAACATCAGCCTGCTCATCTGGAAAATCCCCATCATGCATCACACCCAGTCATGATGCTGAGTGGATAACAGTGAGGGCTCTTTCAGAGAACTTTGATTACATGACAAATCAGCACCAGTTACAACACATGATTTTCAGACACTTTGACAGCTGTATGCATACTGGGTAAACCAGTCTGTCTGATGCTGCATCAGTCGTCATCCACCCTGTTCACACTCATCTGGAATCCTGAGACTCATATGTCAAGTCTGATTTTCCTTGATTTTAGTCCTGTATTTACCACCACCATCGCAAATGCAAGTACTGCCATATGAAAACTGCCATAGCAAAGACTGAAACCACATATGTGTAACTAGATTTTGAACTTCCTGACAGGCAAAGCACAGTTCCCGAATATCCACGGTATCTCCTCTGACATCACTTGTCCCAACACTGGTGTTCCACAGGGATGTGTCCTCAGTCCCCTCTTGTTCTCACTATTCAGATATGAACATATCCAGGTGATCGCTGATCCCCAACAAGCTTAGTGTTTAGTTTACAGCAAGCAATCAATCAAAGCAGCAAAGCTGAAGAACATGTTGATGAACTTCAGGAGAGTTAACCCCACCCCCACCTCAATGGCAGTGACAATCCAATTTCCATGTTATGAGACAGAGCTGGGCAATTATTTGTGATGGAAACATCTACTCACAGCTGAAGGTGAGATAGGTGTAGGGGGAAAAGAAAAATGAAAGCAGCTCTCCGTTTTAAGTGGTCAGAACAACCACCTGACTTATTTGACCTGAGCGAATCACATTCCTTTCTGATCCATGCGTTTTTATTAACATGTTTTTTTCACAGTTTGTTTCCTCTTTTTGGGATTATTTCCTTGTAAGACATCGTCTCTGGTAAATCCTCACCTCCCCTCTCGTTTTTGCGTGTGCCTCCTGTCGTCCTGTCCCCTCTCTCCCCTCCTCTGACCTGCTCTCCTGGCTCAGGCCCAGCTAAATTACCAGTTCTACAGAGCGACGGTGACAGAGTGCAGAACTTAATTACACACTGGCTGACAGAAAGGACTATGTGTTAGACTTTCTCCCTCCTCGTCTTCTCCTCCTCTCTCCCCTCCTACTTTCTCTTTGTGTCTTCTGTTTCCTTTACTTTTCCCCGTTTTTCTTTATTGTCTCCCTCCACCTAGTTAATGGCTAACTAAGACTTGGCGCTTCATCTTGGCTTTATATGTGATTATTATAGGCTGTCAGAGTTGATGGTTGTAACTGGGATGTTCAGGTTTTAGTGCATGCATAATCAGATTCTGTCTCTATGTTTGTAAATACCACCATGGAAAAAAGTCTACCCTCTCTCAGTTCCATGGTTTTACATACCAGGACAGGATAAAATCATGTTTTGTTTTTTTATTAGGTTGAAAAATTATTCAAATCTTTGCTCCAGTGTACAAAACACACAAAAGATTCCAGCATTTTATTATTTACTAAACAGAATTGAAAATGAAAAAGCTCTGTGAGAAAAACTAAGTCCATGTCTTACATGATTTAGGAGGTTTACGATCAGCCAGGAAACGCCCATCAAGTCAGGGCCCCCAAAGCGCTTTACAGCACGATGATTCACAGCACTGGTGGTGATGAGCTCCTTTGTAGCCACAGCTTCTCTGGGGCAAACTGACAGAAGCGAGAGTGCGAGACTGCCGTACAAAGGTGCCACTGGTCCTTCTAATCAGGCAAGGAGGGTGAAGTGTCTTGCCAAAGAATATGACAATCAGAGCCTGGGTTCCAACCGTCAAACCACCGATCACAGGGAGAACCAACCCCTGAGCCACCCCATCGTCAGAGTGAGCTCCTCTATGAAAGCAGAAGTTTGGTCTATGTGCTGGTCTGGAGCATACAGGTGTGTGTTAACACAACACCAAGGAGGAAAGACATCACCAGCTGTTGCTGCTCGTCAATCTGGAAAAGTTCCACCATTCGGCAGAGCAAAAGAATATTTACAAATGGAAAACATCTGGCTCTCTTCCCAGGAATGGACTTCCCTAATAAAACTCCAAGCTTAGGCAGTACAATGCTGAAAGAAACGACGTGAAGAGCTTCATCTCAGATTCTACAGACCTCAGTTATCAGGTTAGAGGTTAAAGTTCATGACAGGACATTTCTAAAAAGACTAAACACGTCTGGCATCCTTGATAGGGTTCCAGGAGAAAACCTTGTCTCTAAAAACAAAATGGCAGCACTATTTGAGTTTGTAAATTTCTACAAAACACAAGACTTCTGGAACAACGTCTTTTGGACAGATGAAACCAAAATAAAGCTGTTTACCCATAATGCAACACTCCATGTTTTGAAAAAAACAAACAGTTGATAGCAGCTGTCAGCACGGTGGTGGAGGGCTGATGGTTTGGGTTCCATGAACTCGTCTGTAGACCAAAGTCTTCTAGAGTTTGATGTGAATCCATCTGTCTGATAGCTGATTGGACCAAACTGAGTCATAAAACAGAACCATGGTACAGACACAGCAGCAGGTCTACAACAGGCGAGAGACTTACGTCAGACAGAAAGCAACCACTGCTGGATTGTGAGGTGAACTTTCTTATCGTGACCCCAAAAACCCAAAAATTGGTGGACATTCCTTTTAATATAACTAATCTAATTACATGCACTCATTGCAGAATTAAGCTGCATCTTTAATCCAGAATACAGGATTTGTTAATATGGTTATAATCAGGATATCAAGCATAATGATCATCCACTGTAATTCATGTGTATTTCAGCCCAAAAAGAACACAAACTCTGAGCCGGTGATCAGCAGCTCGGCAGACACAAATGCTTTTCTGATGTGACAGATCTGAGAAGAAGGGCTGTTTGGAGTTGGCAAAGACGCCTCGCTTAAAGAAACACCCACTTTTAAATGACACCGAGCAGAGAAGGATCTCAGGGAACACAACATGTCACAACTCAAATGGCCGAGCTACAGCAGCGGGAGGCTGTGCTGGATTGCACCCTGTCAGTCGAGAACAGAAGACTGAGGCTGCATGACATGGGACAAGTAAAGACGTTATGGATGGTGAAGTCAACAGAACGTTTTTGGTATGTAGCACAGGGGTGTTGGTCATGACACACCCCCATTAACTGTACAGCAATTTCATACAAAGAAATGACCCTTTCATACATGGTGGCTGATGTTTCAGTACGGTACAAACATCTTGTCATGGTTACCAGACGTTGGGTTTGTTTGGTTTGTATTTTAAAGCCAACCCTGTGCATAAACCAGCTTATCTTCTTCTATTCATGCAACATGAGAAGATTAAACATGAGGAAAAAAACAGGACCATCCCATGACCCAGTGACAAGCCAGAAATGTCCATAAAGCGTCTTTATTGTCACTAACTAAATCACTGGAGCACAGGGAATGGCTCAAGCATGGCAGATAAAATGCATAGACTCTTACAGGATATTCAGAGAAAGCACAACCTAATCAAAATGTGTTTAATGCCATCATATAAATTATTTTAAGAGCTTAATGCCCCATTTGAAAAAAAAAACAAAACTGCATTTTCATATTTTCTGCTGTATTGAGATCCACTGGATTATATACAGTAGCTCCAAATGACTAGGCCTAACTGCCTCCTAAACAAACCATGGCCATAATCCAATGGTCCAAATCTGCTTATGTTCATTTTAACGTGTACTCCAGAGGATTACATCATCAACGATGGGGCGGGTAAGGTGGGTACAGAATAGATAAAAGTGATTACAGAGAGGGCAGTGGCTGGTTCAAAGGGGCCTGTGGCAGAAAAGAGTTTGTAAGTTTTTGTATAAAATGAACAAAACTGCAAAGAAATTCACAAATTAAACTGGAGCCAAAGCAAAGCAGATATCATCACCTGGCAGCCCCCAGGCCCTATGCAATCCACAAGCTCATTTCACCTAACTGGAAAAAATGATTACTTTGAACAAACCAATTGACCTTTCGCCGGCCCCGCCCCCAAAACGGCTATTGTGCAATCACACATCATAGCAGCTGTTACTGTCCGACAACTTCAGAGCGAAGCATTAGCCTCGATAGTAGTCGTGTCTCCTTCGTTGTGTATTGTCAGAACCTCCTCATCAAGCTCAACCAGCAACAGCCAAGCATGAGTGCTCCCCGCCCACGGCTGGGTGTAGCTCCGCCTCCCAGACTATCCAAACGACTCACTCACCTCTCACTCGTCGCTCAGTCATTGTGTGTTCTCCTGGTCCATGTTCCATCCTACCAGTCCCCAAGTAAACCTTACTCATGAACCAACCAGCCTAACTCCACAGCCACGTCACATGACTCCTCTTGGTCACACCATATCCCCGCCACCGCTCCTCGGATCCACGCATCCCCGGATGCCGCCTCCTTCCGAACTCCCAACTCCTTGTTCCCTGCTACGCTTCTCTCAGCGGAGCCGACACGTATTTTTATATTTTGAATGTATCCCTCCACTGCATACTGTAACCCTTTTTGCCTCAATCTGGATGATAGTGAAGAGGAAATTGCTCCAAAAAATGTCGTTGACACGCATCTGTCTACTTCTTTCCATCAGCTGGTCAGTGTTTGACCCACTTGTTTGTCGTACTTAGGAACAGTAACTAAGGGGGGCGGGGCTTGGCGAAAGGTCAATTAAGAGAATGTAGAAGACTGTTGTACCTCAAAGAATTCAAAGTCAACAGGTGAGGGGGGGTCTATACTAATTCTCCTTATTGTGACATCATAATAAGGGACATTTTCAAACGGCTCATAGAAGAACAAGATTCCTGACACTGAGCTCTGACAGAAAACAGAGTGTTTATAGAGGGAATGAGCACTTTTGTTGATTATTCCTTTGGAACAATACTTCTTGGCAATAAACCTAATTTAACTTTAATGCCTGATTAATTACTAGACGGTACAACGTGTGCTAATTTGAAAAGGTTAATTTATATTGAAATTAATTTTGGACAGTACCTTTACGAGCACCTTTCATAATTAAATCAGACATTTTTTAGTTCAAAGACTTTTTAAGCATAGTTAAATATAATCTTTGTAAGCAGCACAGATTACTCTGATGGGGTTCATTTGTATTTGGTGTAAAAACCAGGAAATAAAAGCCTTTTAAACATCCACGAAGCGTTCAGATGAAACTCATAAAGCCTAAATCTGTTTGGACGTGTCTGTAGTAAGCCTCATCTCAGAAATCTGTTCCCTTTATTTCATGCTCTCTCAGCGTGTCCCAAAGCAGCAGCATGTTTGAGTATATGTATATTTGTATTCAGTAGTGTGTATTGTCGGTATATTTAGGTCAGCGTCTGTCTTCTGCTGCTGAGCCTGTGTGGATTTCTTCCTGCGCGCGGCACATTGTTTGTTTTTCTTACACAGTGTTCGTGTCCCAACATTAATTTGTTTCCAGGCTTATTTGTCCACTGCAAATGTAATCAGTTTATTTATTACTGCTGCCATTGCAAATGTGTTTCTGTGTGTTTATTTGCTCGAGTCTGTCTGGTGCCTAATGTACGTGATGCATATGCAACGTGTTCAGGCCGCAGCTGTTGGGGTGTTCCTTAGAATTTAGCCACTCATAATAAATGTAAGGTTCTATAGATTGTGATAACATGAGCAGACATGGTGGATTGGTTGGGTTTGTGGGGACTTGGTTTTCATGGATTTGAGTTAAAGTTCTTTCTTCTCTTGTTTTGTGAAGTACTATTGCTTTTTGCCCTGCTCACTTTTTAAATTTGGGGCGTTGCACACACAAGATTGTGACATTATTGGAACGTTAAGGCTTAAGGCCAAATAAATAAATAAAAACAAAGACTAAAGATGAATGACGATACTTTAAAAAAAGATTTTAACTGTAGTTATAGCTACAATGGCAAATTTGAAAAACAAGTTAGCTTAAAACATTTTTATGCCTCTTAAAAACGTTCTAACATAGCATAGCTATAAATATATAGTTGAGATAAAAAAAACTAAAAGAATGAGTAAAGTGGTTCTCTTGCATTTGTCTGAAAACCTCCACCAATAACACGGCTCAGTACGAAACCAATGATTGGACCATCCAGCTGTCCGTGTCACTAACTGGCTGAACTAGACTGGACTGAACTCACAACAGCGTGAGCAGGACTGTGGCGTGTTGTATAACCCAAGCACAGAGAACTGACACTGGGTAATGAACAGACACGCAGTTAATATAGGAAACCGCGACGCGCAGCTCGTATGAGGATGAGAGCATGTGCGGTTCCAGAAATGAAAAGAGCGACTTTTGTATCACCGACAGGCTGGACTGGAAACTGACTGGACTGGTCTGGATAGCACTGGTATGCCTCTGGTAGCGATTGGGATGCTCACTGAGCCCTATTTGGGATTCATACTTCCTGAAATAGGCCCGGGCTGGTGAAGTGGGCAGAAAGTCTGGATCGTGGCATGATGGGTAATGAAGTCCGGGGGCTAGTTTGGGCTGAGGGGAATGACTGGGGTGATGAAGGCTGGTTTCTGGTGAACTGGGCAGGTTTGGATCTGAGGTGGAGGCATTCAGGAGGCGTTCAGGGGTGATCAGAACTGAGGAGGGAGTAGGTGGGCCAGGATCATGACACCACCACACTTCCCTGGGTCCTCCACTCATTTCACATTCACGTATTTAGCACCAGAACACCACTGGTGTGAGAGTTTCTCTGCTCAATAATATCAGAGAAGGAGAAACAGCCGCTGCTACCACTTCAACTTTAGGACAAACTACCAGAGTCCCAAAAAGAAAAACCATTTGAAGTCACGGACAACAAAAGACGGTTGGACCAGGGATGGTGCCAGGCGGTAGCGTGGGGTTGCTACATCAACAGCAAGATTTGACCAAGCAACGGCCCAGCAACCCTAATTCTTAACACACACGTACACACACCCTCTGATGGTTCAGTTCAGTCCATTCCCCCTGCTCTGATGGAGAACGGAGGGACGGTTCGCTCCGGATTAGCAACTCCTCAAGCAACTGTAAAGCTACTGCAGAGTCGAGTTCCTGGTGCCACCCCTGGTTTGGACTGGTGTTTAGCGATCTCTAGTCTCCTCTGGCCATGTGCGTTCCCATTTCAGGGTGGGCGTGGCCTAGGGATGATAGCCGACGGGAGGGGTGAGAAGTCTGTGACTGTGTTTAGGTTGAAGAGCTAGCTTGTTTTGCAGATTTGTAAAGCAGCTTTAAAGCCTGTGATATTATATGTTATGTGATGACACAAATAAATGATAAATAAATAAACAAATAAATGAACTGCATTGGTTCAGAATTGTAAAGATAATCTGTTCACAGAAGCACCTTTTTACACATTGCATATAAATGTATATGGGGTAATTAAAACAGCCTTCAAATAGTTTATTTCCCCAGGGCCTCTTGTCAAGTACCATTAAGGTCAGTTGCACACACACACACACACACACACACACACACACACACACACACATGCACACGCTGTTCTACAGTACATTTATAAGGAACGTTCACTCACTTATACAATCACGGTATAACAAAATATTTGGTTTTTCCAGCCATTAAATCTTCTCTAAACACCTGCAGAAAAAATCTATTTCATCTGAATGTCAGGATTTAGCAGAAAGCCTGTGTCGTAGTTTGTAATTTTCATAATTCATAATTTAACTGAAATCGAGACAAGAAAACATGTCAAGAACGGTCATTTCTTCATGTCTACCATGGTTGTAGTTTTTCTGTTAATGGTGACAATAAAAAAAATGATCGTTCAGATATTTGATTTTGTAAGCTGCTGCTGTGTTTTCACTGGATCTGTTAGTTCCAGCATCCATGTTTAAGTCCTTTAACTGTGTTTTACACCTTCAACTGTTTGCATGTGTGTGTGCAGAGCACTAAACTAACCACTGGAAGTGGTGTCAGACTTCATCAACATTTGACTGCCAACCTGGAGAATGGATGAATCTTTAATATGACCTTGGAGCACAACAACGACACGGAGACATCCGGGAAACCATGTCAGGTCTGTGAGGAGGAGAGGTGAACAGGGTTCACGTTCCAGAAGAAGGACTAACTAAAAACCGTCCTTTTACTGTGTTCAGCTCTATCAGCCTTACTGATGACATTCTGTGTCAACTTCTTCAAGAAACCTCTGACATGAATTAATGAAACATTTCCTCTTCATTCTGTCTGTTTTTGTGGGATCTAATTCATGACTGAGTGTCAGGATTTTGCCTGACTTGTCTCACCTGGAGATGTAATAAATCTGGCCCCATTTTCCCTGCAGACGACTCTCTGGTATTTCTTTGCATGACCTAAACTAAATTGAACTGGGAATTCCACACACTAGGGTCCATTGTTTCAGTCTGACTGTAGGGGTCACATCCTCCTGGTGTCATTGTGCGCTGTAGCTCGTGTGTGATTTTTTATTAGCTTTATGTATCATAATGCTGCTGTTAGGATGCTAACAGCATAGATGTCCACGAAAGTGGGGCTGAATCAACCACTTATTCCAGGGAATTTATGTATACGACTAAACCTAAAACTGCTTTTGTTTTTAGTAAATTTGAACAACTCCATGAACTCTTGGAGGATATGGCTTCTAAAAAAGCACAAGTGGCACCACAAATTCCTGAAAACAACACCTGTGTGGAGTTCCCATAGGTCTATGTATGTATGTATCTACTCATCAAACTACTGTGTATGACTCGTCTTTGCTTGTTATCTAGAATCTTCTGGTGCTGATCCATAACTGGCAACAGCAAAACTCACAGAACAGGCGTGAGAAAGTGATTTTTTGCTTAGAAACATAGACTGCAGTAACCACATTTGACCACAGGATGTCATTCTTACAAACTGCACCTTTTATATGTGTTCTGTTTGCCATACCTGTTCGATGGTTTGGGAGAACTCTCATCAGTGCTAAAAGTTTGTCTGTTCCCTCTGCAGGGAGAACATTCTGGATTGAGTCGGTAACAAAAAAAACTTCTTGAAACGTAGAAGTTGAATTTTCATTATAAATGGTTCCTGCTCCAGGCCACTATGGAAATGTGATTTAAAGTTAAATTTAAAAACAAGGAATAAGTCCGACTGACGCTGCAGTTATCGACTCCATTGACAGATTATTACAGCGTACACGACCAGGAGGCTGCAGCAACATTTTATGCTGTTTTTGCAAAAACTGTAACTGTAAAAATAGTGATGAGTGTGTGTGTGTGTGTGTGTGTGTGTGTGTGTGTGTGTGTGTGTGTGTGTGTGTGTGTGTGTGTGTGTGTGTGTGTGTGTGTGTGTGTGTGTGCGTGTGTGCGTGTGTGTTGAGGGTGGCAGTGGCTCAGGATATAAAGTAAGCTCTGATAATTGGTGGGTTAGCAGGTTGAACCCAGCTCTATATGAGTAATCAGTCTTTAATCAAGAGTGTTTTTTGTCCATTAGAGAGCATTACTTGTTGTTTTCATGCTCAGATCTTGCTCTGCTCTCTCTCAAAACTTTCTGTTCATACTCAGACAGTTCCATCTTGTGTTTTAATTTCTTTTACTTGCTTTCAATCTGACTCGTCTGCTCTTAAAGGGACACTAGTCAGTTTTGGCTTGTTTTTACCTAGTGTTCGTTGGTGAAACCGAAAGTAAAACCTATTTCTCCTCGCTGTGCGTTCATCTTTTCAACACCTTAATCTAACTGCTGAAACGTCTCCTCAGTCTTCATTAGTGTCTACAGGAGCGGTTCATCACTAAATCAAACAAATCAGCTGTGTTCTTGATTTAAAACATGCAGGAAACATGCTGGAAGCAGACTGCAGAGCCAGGTAGGTCAAGATGAATTTTTTCTAAGTCCAACAGACCTGACCGGCAACTGTGAAGTTGCAAGTGGAATATTCTGGCCACAGGGGGTGACAAGGGCTGGGTGGCCTTTCATTTGATTTAAAAATATGAAAAAGTTGCAAAGTGTCCTTTTAAAGTCATACAAATGTTCCTCTTAGGAGTTTTACCAATGAGCTTGTCACAGTGTTCCTATGGATGCGTTCGTTTTTGTCAAAGACCATGTTCACTCTCTATAAATGAATGCCTTGTGAGTTTATCTCTGTGGTAAAAAAAAAGGTCTGACACTCCTGTTTCAGGAACTAGAAATGAGCCAGAGTAGATCGAGGGAAGCAGAAGACGGCAGGATTTGGAGTCATATTTCCTGATATGTGGACATCTCTCCTCTGATTGGCTAACAGCAACACGACTCTACCACTGACTCTGTTTGCAACGTTGATGTTTTATCTCCACAAATAACACAAGCCTGGAGGAGTTCTGCTGTGTGGTGGAGTTGCTAATGCTAACGGTTAGCTTCTACTAGCAGAGACGTTCTCTGCTGTTTCCTGGACGCTAAACCAACAGCCTTCCCCGTCGTGAGTCAAGATGGGTGAGTCCATGAATGCTAAGTGACAGTGTGACGTAGATGTGTCAGGATTTTCTAATCCTAGAGTTTCACCGTCTGTTTTCTATCAGAAGCTAATGCAGGAGATAGGCGTAGGAGACTATGTGCATGTTCAGCCTGCATGTTAAACTCATAGTGACCGATCATATTTACAAAACAATAAGTAAAAAAAATGGTTTCTCAGTGAACTTGCTCTTTAAACTCTCACCCTCTGCCCCACACACCCAAACCCACGGGTTTTCTACCACCATAAATGGTGCGCTAAATGAGTATGTCAATAAAATGAGCTGTGGGTAATGATCACGAATATGAGCGGCCTAAATCAATTTCCTCTGTAGGATGGCCGGGCTCAGCCTGAGAGATAGGGTTAGGAGCTCAGAGAGAGACTCGGAGCAGAGACGTTTCTCCTCCACAGTTGAGGGTTGAGAAGCCGACTGAGGAGGTGCTCCCTGGTCACCGCTCCGCTCGGGGTGTGTGTGTGAGAAACTTCCTGGTCAAATGTGTGTATGTGCATGTGTGTGAGAGAGCGAGCCTTTTTGCTGCTGTGTGTGCAGAACACACACACACACATACACTAACTTGCAGATACAATGAATGCTGAGAGGAGAAAGTCAAGTGGATTTCTTTTGATGACGAAGCCACTTGTGTTAATTAGTCATGCTGTGGAGAGACATTAGCTAGGACCGCTGCAGCAGAAACAGAAAATGGTTTTGTGTTTTATGTCACGGCAGGCATCCTGTCTCATGGATGTTAGATCTGATCATAACCTGGGTTTCCTTCTCAGCTTCAGCTGAAGTTTGAGACTAAATGTACTAAAATAGAAAACATTGTCTGACTAAAAGCAGATTCTGCGTAAAGCAGCTTGTCACATTCTAAAAGTTAGTTTTCATAGTGGAGTTGTAAATGAGAGATTTAGGGTTTGGGTTTTTTTTAGAATGGAGAGCCAAACCGTCTTTTTCTACTAAAACTGGGTGGAAGAACACATTTAAAAATACATTTCTAAGTCAAAATTGCTCCTTCTTTTCCGTTTAAGCTAGTTCTGGTGTGTTTCTCTATAGTAAACTAATCCTGCATGTGTTTGTCTTTTCATCAAAATTCCTCTGTTAGTTATGTACGGCTCAGTTATTTTTACATTGAGGCAACAAAGACACTAACTGCAACCCAACAGATATAAAATAAAATATGAATATAAAGAAAGGTGGCAGATCCGAGTTCAGGTGACTCAAATTGATCAGTTCAAATAAACTTACTGGCCTGAAAGTTGCAGAAAGTTGTTTTGTTCAGAAACAAATGGTGGTTTGTGAGCTGTGTGGGAAGGCTGCCATTTTAAGGCAACACTGGAGAGGTTTTAGGACTTTATGCTGTTGCTTTCTAACTGGTTTCAGTGGTTCTTGAGCCATAAACTTGAGCAACTCCACATTAGACGGCCCTCTACTGACCCAAAACTGCACTGAAGCTACAATAGCACATCTACAAAACAAGCTAGCCTAACATTTTTTCATGCCTCTTAACACTGTTCTAACAGCATAGTTATAAATATATTGTGCAGATACCTGAGGGGAGGGGTGAGTGTTCCGTGACCGTGGTTGTGTTTAAAAGCTAGCTTGTTTGCAGATTTGCTATTGCAGCTTTAAAGGTTTTGTGGGATCTCTACCTGCTTTACGACAATAGCTGTTTACTGTGCTGTTAGCTAAAATATAAAGGCTAGCAGTTTTTTCAGTGTGTTGACTGTCAAGAAAAAGCACAAGAAGAAGAAGAATTTTTCTATTTTTGTTGGCATCATGGTGGAGCCTGGAAGTAAAAGTAAGAGCTCTGGTGAAAAAACAGCATAGACCAGCATAGCTGGTTTCCAGCATATGTTGTGTTTTGGTGCTGGTTTTGCTGGTGGACCAACATACAATGCTGGTCCAGGATGCAAGGCTAGTCCAGCATGGGATGCTGAAGATTGGATGCTGGACCAGCATATTAGATCAGCATTGTATGGTGGTCCACCAGCAAAACCAGCACCAAAACACAACATATGCTGGTAAAACCTATGCTGGTGATTTTTCAGCAGGGAGAGTAATGTCTTTGGAGGTGAAGCAAAGAGCTAAAACCAGAGTGAACATTGGCACGGCCTTCGCTAGTTTGAGGGAGCAAAAGGAGGCTATGACATTACGGACTGATGGTGACCTGGCTTTGTTGCTACTGGACTTGTAATAATATTTTTTTGTCCAACAGTGTGGATCTTTTTACTTTGTGGATTATTTTAGTATCAGTTGGCTAATGTTAGCATTAGCTAGCTGTTATGGTGCGTTCAATTTGTCCTCGGAACTCAGAAATCCCAACTTTCGAGTAGGAAAAATCAAATAAAACACCCCGCAAAGTCGGACCTCCCAGTCGGAAACTCAGAGATTTTTCAGAACTCTGACCTCGAGATCAAAGATGGCAGCTCTCCGTATCAACAACAGTAAGTTTTGGTTGAAATGTGTTTATTTTACAAGACACATATATAAGAGTCAGTTTAAAATCAGTGATACATGTAGCGCTTGCATCTCTAAGCTGTGTTGTTTATTAGTCGTCTGTATTCGTTGAGAGCTACCAAAACAGCAGTTTTCGAGGGCACCGCCATATTGGAATTCTGACTGTTAACTCAGGTGTGACGTCATTCCTAGTTCCGACTTCCGAGGTAACTCGAACGCAGCATTAGTGCTAGCTACAGCAGGCTGCTGCATGGTTGTTAATGACACTTGTAATTCCACTTTTAACCAGTAGGAGGGAGAAGTAGAACACATTTTTAATGCTGCTTAAATAGTCTTATAAAGTTGTTATGCTGGTGCTTTTTTAGGGTTGAAACTGGGATGTGTGCTGCATCAGCCATAATGGTGTTAAAGTAAACTGATTTTGATTGTTTTCAAAACTTCACTTTAAAAGCAATGATTTCATTTCATTGGGTCACAGCTAAAGTGGCACTGTTGGTTTTCTTCCCATTAAGGTTTTAATAAAGGTTTTATTGTGTAATATTCAATTAGGCTACATACAGCTAAAACAGTTCTAATGATAGGATTTTTATACAAATGCACCAGAATCCACCTGTTTAAAGATGGAGAACCAGTTAGCTATCCTGTGTATGAATGGACATGGTGACAAGTGTGAATGAGAACACAAAATGTGATAACACTGAAAAAACGACTTATCTGTAGCTTTGGTTACATCACCGTGGTTTGACATCTCTGAACATTTGTGCAATATCTGGCTTTAGTTGAGAGTTAAAGAAGAAGACGCAGCAAATGAAAAGTTAAAGTGTCTTCAAAGAGCTCCCACATTATGTCTCGATAAAGCTGACAACGTTGGGCTCTCCATGCCAGATCTCAGAGGAAATGAGCAGCTCCTGCTCATTTCTGCTGCTCATTAGTCTTTGGGAGTGAGCAGACAGGAAGGCTGTGATGTCATTTCTTTTCATTTAATCACAGCAAACTGTGTGGAAGAAGTCTGCAGACACTAAAATTTAGAAGTTTAAATCTTCATCATTTGGTCTCACTGCAAAATGACTGAGAAATAGTCACAACCACCAGCACCAGTGGGGTGATTTCAGCTTGACTGACCAACTCAAAAGCATAACTAGACTAGTTGTGATGTAAACTGGGACATCTCTGAAAACATATCAAAGGGTGTCAACGTGGCTGCAGCTTCAACTTCTGATTTCTACATCTTCTCTGCAGTAATTAGGCCCAAGGACCACAAGCAGTTGCAAACGGCTATTAAAATCACATTTTTGTAGTCTAAACATTTAAAATAAAGGTTTGAAAGTTTTGCACATATATGATTCTGAACTCTATGGAGATGTGAAAGACAACTGTAACTGAGGGAGATACACTGGGTGAAAGAAGACAGGACAATCTACATTTTGATGTATAATTAGTATATGAAAGTTGTATGAATATATGAAAGTAAGTTGTAATAAGACTTTGGTTGCAAAAATCGCAGCTAAAAAAGTGAGGGTCTGACATCATCACACCTTTTTACATCATCTTAGGCCTGATGTACTGTATAACTCTCTGTCAGTATTACAGCATAATTAGGGATGCTTGATATTGGCTTTTTTACCGATATCCGATATTGTCTAACTTTTCATTTCCGATACCGATATAAACCGATACCGATATATGCGGTGTCCCCCCTAATAAAAAAATAAAAAAATAAATCGTCTAGGTTACATCTAACATCACATATTTCATATCAAGAATGCTTAAGCTTTGAACATTATCTGTGCAAAAGGACAACTACTTCAATTTAGGTTAGTAATAGAAAAAAAATGTCATGTTTAATTTGTCTCCAACAACAGCTGAATGACATTCTACTTGAGATAATCCTGAAGCGCGACGCTAAGACGTCTGTAATAGTCAGTAATGTATTTTTTTCTGTTTCTGTATTATGTAGTTATGTTGATCAAACATTAATAAAGATCTTAATTTCAGAAAAGCAAGCCTTGGGTGAAGATTCTGTTGCTTGTTTGCTGGCTAGCTACACGTAGCTATGTGCTATGTGGCAGACCCTCATTACACAGGGCAAATGACTAAAAATTAGTTTGTCTCACTTTTGTTGAATCAGACTTGAATACAGATTAGCTGCTGGATTATCTTATTGCTCACAAGCTGACTTCATCAAACACTTCAGGTTAAGATTATAGTGTGCATGTGCGTGTGTGTGCGTGCGTGTGTGTGTGTTATAGTAGAATATAACATGTAGAGGGATGGAACTGTTTTCAGTTTTGCAGCAACAAACTGGTCTTGGCTGCATTTGGACTAGCCGTTAGCTCATCAGTCCTGTTGGATATAAACTTTAAATAAACAAAAACAAATAAAAGCTATTTTTGATTAAATTCACCAACCTTTATTAGACTGATATCAGCTGAAGTAAATAAAAAACATGCAGTTTTTGAAAATGTATAAAAAAAGTGATCTGTTTGTTTTTGCAAATGAACTCATTTATTAAACTAAAGGCTGTTCAGGAAGTTGTGTAACACATAGGATAGGATTAGGTTTTACACAAAAACACACTTTAATTTTTTTGTACTGGAGTTTTATAACAAGATTTAAATATTTTTTAAGATGATTTCCAAAAAATGAGCATTTTACAAACAGATATCAACAAATGGGATTATATTTTGACATCTTTAAATGGCAGAAAACTTGTTTTTGTTTTTATTTCAGTAAGAAAAAAAATCCATCCATAATTAAAATATGAAAACTGTTTTACATAAATAGCATCTGACTAAACTAGGAGAGGGTTTTTCTGTAAATTGTCAGCCTGAAACATACTTCCACAGTTTTTTTTTTCCACAATAGTAAACATGCATGATTAGCTGCTTGTCTTGATCTGTCCAAATATCACTTCAAAGCGTCGGATCACACAGCACCACCCGCTCTCTGACGTGTCTTATCACAATTTAGCAGATTCTGCTGCAGCAGGTGCTGCATCAAAGCAGCGCAGCGCAGCGGGGAGACCGACACGAGCAAATGGTAGTTCCTATCCATATGGTGTCCAACCACACACACACACACACACACACACACACACACACACACACACACACACACACACACACACACACACACGCACACACACACACAAAAGAGAAAGAGAACAGATCTAACACTCGCCCACATAAATGTCCGCTTGGCTCTGCTCTGATCACATAATTGCAGCGTACACACCTCTCCCACACACGCACACATGGAGAGCACACATCCAAAGAGCCAATACACTCAGAGAGTTCTCCAAACCTGGATACCACACACACACACACACACACACACACACACACACACACACACACACATTGTGAGAATTGAGTATGGCAGGAAGCGGATGGATCTGGGATGCAGGTATACTCGTGAACGCAGACATTTGTATGAAATCCCAAACAAAGACTCCCACCAGCTCACCCACACACAGCCAGCACAATGCAGCGCGAGTCTGCCAGGAACAGACATGAAGGAAGGATGAGAGAGGTGAGAATTCACAAAAGATAACACGACTAGGAAAAGAGTGAGTTTGTAATTAATCTCCCTTTTCTCCCACATCCTTATAACCTGGAAGTTTTGCCGCCTCCATTCATATGAGTGGTTTTTACACAAAGCACCACTTCACACCCAGTCGTCTCATGAGACTCTAGAGACGAAGAAAATGTCTTCAGTTTAACTTTGATTTTCAACTTCAGTCCAGTTAAGTCACCGATAGCCATGGGACAACTAGCTATGGGAAAACTAGCCATGGGAAACCTACCCATGGGACAACTAGCCATGGGACATCTAGCCATGGGACATCTACCCATGAGAAAACTAGCCATGGGACAACTAGCCATGAGACAACTAGCCATGGGACATCTAGCCATGAGACAACTAGCCATGGGACATCTAGCTATGGGACATCTACCCATGAGACAACTAGCCATGAGACAACTAGCCATGGGACATCTACCCATGAGACAACTAGCCATGGGACAACTAGCCATGGGACATCTACCCATGGGACAACTAGCCATGAGACAACTAGCCATGGGACATCTAGCCATGGGACATCTACCCATGAGACAACTAGCCATGGGACAACTAGCCATGGGACATCTACCCATGGGACAACTAGCCATGGGACAACTAGCTATGGGAAAACTAGCCATGGGAAATCTACCCATGGGGCATCTACCCATGGAGGACAACTAGCTATGGGAAAACTAGCCATGGGAAATCTAGCCATGGGATAACTAGCTATGGGAAAACTAGCCATGGGACATCTACCCATGGGACAGCAAGCCACGGGACAACTAGCTATGGGAAAACTAGCCATGGAAAATCTACCCATGGGGGACAACTAGCTATGGGAAAACTAGCAATGGGAACACTAGCCATGGGAAATCTAGCCATGAGACAACTAGCCATGGGAAATCTAGCCATGGGACAACTAGCCATGGGAAATCTAGCCATGGGACAACTAGCCATGGGACAACTAGCGATAGGACAACTAGCCATGGGAAATCTAGTCATGGGACAACTAGTTATGAGAAAATTAGCCATGAAACAACTAGCCATGGGACAAATAAGCATGGGACAACTTGTCATGGGACAGCTATCCATGAAACAACTAGCCATGGGACAACTAGCCATGAGACATCTTGCCATTGGGCAAATAAGCATGGGACAACAAGCCATGGGACAATTAGCCATGGGATAACTATCCATGGAACATCTAACCATGGGACAACTAGCCAACGGGACAACTATCTATGGTACAACTAGCCATGGGACAATTTACAATGGGACAACTCTCCATGGTACAACTAGCCATGACATAACTAGCCATTGTACATATAGCTATAGGATCACTAGCCATGAGACATAGGCATTATTTAAAGTGCAGATTAGATAAGAAAGAAATCACTTCTTCACAACTGCGGAGCTTAAACTCCCCACTAGCTACACGGAGAGACTGGGTGATAGGTCTGAAATATACTTGCTTTGCGTGTTCATCATGAGTTGGCAAAATGAGTGACTCTCCATTGTCATGCTGTCTCTGGTTTAGAGGTCTTTCATACTATCTACGATACTGCTGTTGTCTTTTTTTTTTTTTGTAAATGCAAAATTAACCAGTTACAGATCTCTTCTATTGATGCCATGTTTGTTTTGGTTTTACCCAACAAACCTGGGACTCTATCCAGTCTGAGTTCTCTACTGTGCCCCCTAATGGAATACTCCAGGACTACGTGCAGTGCAGCAGCAAGTACATGACCAAGACAGCCTGCTGCCTGCGTCAATGTGAGGTTAAAAAGCAAGTATATTCCCAGCCTTAGTGTTCACAGTCCAGGGGAGGAGGGTTCTGGATTTGACACTCCCTGGATGGGCAGGAGTGGTGCATGATGACACAAACCAGACCTTTCCAGGCTTCTGCAGTAGCTCAGCAGAGCTGAAGGGAAGAAGCAGCTGATGCAGGAAAATGCAATCGTAAAGCCAAAAACTGCTTTAGGGGTGTTTTTTAGGAGGAAATAACAATAAAAAATGATCAAAAGCTCCAAAAAGTGGATTTTAAATGATATAGGAACTTTAAGCTAAGCCTACGTACATGGTTGACATTTTAACACATTTTATTTTATTTTTTAACATTTTGTGAAATGATTTATTGTAAGTTACTGATGAAAATATTTCGTAACGTATTCGTGCATTCTGTCCAAACATGAAAATGTCTAAAAACCTTTGTGAGATTTCTTCAAAACGAACAGATCTCAATTCCTGCAGGAAAACCTTGTGATTCATTTCAACTAAAGCAAGATGAATGTAGCGTTCTCAGGATCCAGTCAAGGTGTAAAATGGTGCTGATGGGTAATGGACTTCAGGAGAAGAGTTGAAGAAACATGAGAAGAAGTATTTTAAACATTTCCTCCAGTAATCTTTACAAACATTTAAAGAGCCACACAGAACAGGCTGATTTCAAATCTTCCAGCTCCAAGCTAAGGAGAAGCAGCTACATGTAGTCAGCAGAAGGCAGAAGAAAGCTGCCCTAAATCAGCAGACAGTTGGTGGGCTTTTCCTAGCAGACGATGTCTCGTGAGGCAGATTAGGTATCATTTATTAAAACCCAACATCTAAGATCTAATAAGCACTTTATCAGCCAAGCTTAGAACAAAGACTGGAGACAAGAATAACAGCTGGCCTGGTTTAATACAAACAGAACAAATCCACTAAAACAACAGAACAGAAAATGACGAACACCTCAACTTCTTCAGGGATGGTACATTTCCCCAGAAGCCCCGTGCTGCACTTAGCATCAGGTGCCTCTATAACAGGGACCTGTGCATCTTATATGGACCTCAGCCAGAAAACTTTTGACATGTTAGATTTTAATCCTCATCACAGTTCCTCCAAGTCTCATCAAATAGTTTTGGTTTCTAAATCTTGAACAAGAGATGGAGACAGAACAGTTGTCTCCAAATGGACCCATGTTTTTGTGTTTTCGGTCCTGTGTCTTTCCTTAGAGATTCCTTTAAGCCAGATAGTTTTTCCCTCCATAAATGTTGCTGTTTTACTCTGTTAGCGTCTAATTTTGCTGCCACAGGTGTTTTTTTTTTTTGTTTCTATCTCAAAGAGAGCAGGTTCATTGAGAACTGGTTGAGAAAATTAAAAAACCTAAATTGCATGCATGCTGATTTTTATTTTTACCTCTTAGGACTTCATAACATTTCATAATGGAGGGCAGAATATTTCATGTTTCTAATAATAAATTAATAAAATGTTTTTTTCTGCATTCAGATCTTTAAATGGATGCCAGGGCTATGACTAGGTCAGGGACTCATTTTCTGTTTAAATTATGCTGATGAGGCACTTTTACAAGGTAGACAGAGGAGTTAAAGCTACAATCCGGAGTATTTTTTATCCAATGGCACCATCTAGGGGCTGACAAATATATCACACCTTAAGCAGTTGTTTTCACTTCCGTATTTACGTCCAAAAGCAACGGCACTCATTCGTGAACGCGCACCTCTAGCTGGCAAAATGCTAAAATTTTCCTTTCTTTCTTCAAATTATGCTGTTTATTCATATATTTTAAAGACTTGTTCAGGAGAAATTTCGCCAACTCTGCATCAGGCTAGGTACATTCTCAAACACTCGCGCACGCTCTGTGATTGACATCTGTAGGTAAGTGGATGTCTAACGCTACTGGCTAACGCTGAATGGCGCTCAGTTAAAATTGAATGGGGCTCTACGCGAGGCCTAGCAAAACAAAAATTTGACGTATCACTTTTGACAATCACTTTTACGGATTTCCAAAAAGTCATACATAAATCCTGAAAGGGGGAAAACTCCGGATTGTAGCTTTAAATGCTCCCCCTGTAATTGGAGGGTTGCAGGTTCGTGTGCTGCTCAGTTGCGTCCTCTGTTGTGTTCTTCGGATTGACTGGACGTCACATTTAGCAGGCAGCATGCTTTTTTGTCCTCGAAATCAGACAAAAATGATCAACATGTTTAGTATCCCAGATTAATGATCAGAGAAAACCCGACGTGCTTCCGATCAAACCAGGATGCTCTTAACACTCCACACATGGTAGGATTTGCACATTTGCAGAAGTAGAAATCAATATTCAGTATTTGGTCGACTTGATCAGAACTGAAGTTGATCACCAGATTTAAGCCCAAAAGGCAGAAAAAAATATTTATCTGTACCTTTTCTAAAGCAGTTATTAGAAGTGGACATTTCTGTCCATAATGACTCCAGAGAGTAGTAAATTTTAAATCTGTTGCTATGCAAAAATTACAAATGCTAAAAATTACAAATTTTAGATATTTCATAAAGAGCCTGATTTGTAACAAATGCCCCATGCACAAAAAAATAAATTTTTTTTGGAGGGAAAATAACTAATTTTTGTGTTCTTTTTATAATTTACAGCATTGGTATTATTGAGTGATCAAACTGGCATTTTAAGGGTTAAAATCCTCAAAATGATTGAATTATTTCATATGAGCAGGGCTGAAGTTGTTTAACAGATCTATAAATATAAACAAAGAAAAAAATTATCTATACATTTTTTATAGCCATTTTTACAAGTGGACATTTCTGTCCTCTAATGACTCAAGACTAGTGTTTTTTATAGTGTTCCATTGATCTATTTTCAAATTTCCAAATTGAATTTCAAAATATGGGGAGTTTTTGTAACAAAAATGTACACAAACACTGTGAAACTGGCATCCAGATGAATAAGTGCCCAAATGGACAAAAACATCCCTAATGACGCCTGAGGGTTAATGCTTTCTTACAGAACTTGTAGCTGATAAACTGCTTTTCATATTTTCTGTGCAAAACCATCAGCAGCATAAACACAATCCCACCACTGAGTGGTGAACATACAGCTCATGTTCCTAGTTCCCCATTCAGTAGGACACAAAGCCTTGACACGGCGTGCCGTACGTCAATAGCCCAATCACACTCTCCCCCTTCAAACCAATCAGCGAGACACAACAAATCGATTATAAATAAAAGATCATCAGCAGATCTGTCATCGGCTAGCCTGCAGATACACAAACGAGCCCAGCGGCAGCAACAATGACAGCAGCACTCAGACAGGCTGATCATTACACACCCTCAGCAGAAACAGGAGAGGCAGACACACACAGCCATCTGAGCTCAGAGATACCGAGTCTGGAGACGAGTGTTATCTGAGAACAGAGGACCTGTTGATGGAGGACACAACCACAGCATCAAGCTCTCAGAGCCACCAGAGAGAAAATTACCGAGGAAAAGAAATCATGCAGCGTGGGTCAGAGATAGGTGGGAGATTTGCACACATCAGTGTTTGTCCTACCTGAGTTTCTCTTGGAGATGTACTTGACATCATCACAGGCTCCCAAGGCAAAAAGGAGGAGAGGGAAAAGGAGAGAGGTCTTCATCTCCCTAATCTCCACTGGCTCCTGGAGGGAAGACAGAGATCAGTCTACAGATGAACGGTTCTCACATGTGCATGAAAACTATTAGCATCAAAGTTAGGGATGATTGTTTTTGTCCCTAATATCAATCCCATTATGTCTCAACCAGACACATACATGATATACCTGCATAATGTCCTTTAGTACGTTACTAAAATGAATGTGTGAGTTTCTGAAGAGGATCACAGAGCAGGGAGACAGTTTGATTACACCGATACCAGGTTTGTCTCATTATTCCTGTGAACTGAGGTCTTAATAGCGCCGCTCTGTTTTATAAACCCAGTATCAAACAGCAGTCATTAAAAATGCTCCAGTTGGGAGACACCACTGCAAACAGGAACCACTCCACTAGGATCTATAAACAACAGCTGGTGATGTTAAAACAGCTGAAAAGGTTTATAATTGGCAGCTCAGTCAGTGTGTATGTGTCTAACTGAAAGTGGTTGCTATAAAGCAACGTTTATCAATTATTTTCCATCACGCCCCCCCAGGGAACAAATCAGACTTTGCATATATGACGTCACCGCAGAATCTCTTCTCCCCCAGCGTAGCTGCTTCTTACCACATGATCAGGTTTAACGTGGTTTTCTCCACGTTTAATGTCATCCTGAAAGAAGGATTCAAAGCTTGCTAAACTCACAGCCATTTTTCTTCTTCTCCCTTTCTGGATGGATGATGTTAGTTTGGTCAGACGAGCATTTGGAGTTCTTCACATCTTTTCACACAAAACCTAAATTAATTTTTGCCGCCTGTCGAAAATAAGCACTTTCTTAGCATCAAAATGTGTCTTTAAAATTCACGGACATCATATGTTAAATCCATGGCACATATCAGACGGGATCAGAAAATAGCTCAAAGACTCCCATTCCTTTTTTGGCAGTAGGGGACCCATGGTCCGGAAGTAGATGAGCGTGCATTGGGCTCCTTATTGGTAACCTATGTCCTTTGGTTTAACATCATTGAGGCTGTAATGCAACACAATCTCTTTGCTGAAGAGGAAAAACTCTTCCATCAGGATCTGAAAGGATGCCACCGGCCAATGAAAATGTTGAGAACAACATGTTAAAAGTTTCATCTACTTAGTCAAGACAAAACACTCAGCTGTAACATGACTGGGAGGATTGGGAGCTCATTGTCTTTCATCTTGCATCTTTTTGGTTGTATTATTCATTAGGTCACACAGTTAAAGCAGGTCAGAGCACTACATAGAGCTGTCTTCACAATCATTTTAGTTCTTATTTAATAAACACTGTTTGAAACGTCTTTTATAAACACCCGCTGGTTCTTTTGACACCAGCTGATGTTTAAAGATCTGGCTCGTCTATAACTCCCGTTCACAGAAGCGTTTAGCTAACCGATCAGAGATGAATGACTGTTGTTTAAAACAGTGTTTATTAATCAGGTGATATTTAAAACATCTGATTTCAGGACCAACAAGGCTGTCATCTGTGTCTCCCTGCTCTGTGATCCTCAACAGGAATGCTTTTCTTTGTAAAGCAGTGAAACACACAACCAGGCAGAGATGGAAAATCAAAGATTAGCTATGCCAGCGGTCGTTTTGTGCTGATAAATGAGAATCCCAACTCCAGCTTGAATTCTGATTGAAATCACATTCGGCTCAGATGAACAGTGGGATAGCTGGTGACACAACTCAGGATGGAGCTGATATTTGATCCACTGCCGCGCGCGTTTGAGGAATCGCAAAGCCAAGATGGAATGGGGACGTAAAACAGCGAGAACACACTGTAATGAACAAAAATAAGATGAGAAATTGTGCATGAAGTCGTCGCTATCAGCTGGGCTTCATCTGCTCTTTATTTCTAACCAGTTCTGTCTGTAGAAGCATTTTCTGTTTTGCAGAAAAGAAACATTTAAAAGAAAAATTTTATTTTTTTAAACCTGCAACATATACAATTAAAACATGTAAAAACTCTAAAATTACACTTAAGAAGCACAATTTTCCAGTAATTACACAGCAGAACACACACACACACACACACACACACACACACACACACACACACACACACACACACACACACACACACACACACACAGATTATCTCCAGGTGAGAAACATTTTCATTTAATCTCTAAAAGACGACTAATGTGCAGATCCTTTTGTGTGCAAACACAAACCTGTGTTCCTGCTGTTTAATGAAAGGAGTAATTTACTCAGTTACTAATTTGAATACATTTCAGCAGCACTGGTGCTACTTTCTCCTCCTGATTCATCTAACCCTTTTTAATTAATGTAAAGTGTTACAAAAAATACTTAACCAACTTTTTCCCTGTTGTTGATGGAAAAACTCACAAAAGCCTAAACGTGTAACAGCATGGAGAATAAGTCATTCTCAAATCACAATAAAAACAGCCCATCATAAAAAAAACTATATTAATACATTAGTTACACAAATTGTTTGAATCCATTTTGCAAGATCTGATTTTTCATTTTTACTTAGATTTGAATCCCAGTCAGAGAGATTGAAAGGCAACAATTCAGATAACAGGAAGAAATCTTAAGAAAAACCTAGCTTAAAACATTTTTTCATGCCTCTTAACAATGTTCTAACATAGCATAGCTATAAATGTGGAGATAAAAAAGGTAAAGAATTAGTTCGCTCACATTTGTCTAAAAACCTCAGCCAATAACACGGCTTGGTCCAAAACCAACAAGTGGACCATCCGGTTGTAGGTCTCGCCACTGGTGTGAGAGGTTCTCCGCTCAATAATATCAGAGAAGGAGAAACAGCCGGCTGCTACCACTTCAACTTTAGGACAAACTACCAGAGTTCCAAAAAGAAAAACACCATTTGAAGTCACGGACAACAAAACACGGTGTTTCACTCTCTCTCATTTCCTCTGGGAAAGCAGGTTCTGGCGGACGCAGCCTAGGGATGACAGCCAATGAGAGGGGTGATGCTGAGTTCGATTTACCTCGGAAGTCAGAAGTCGGAACTAGGAATGACCCGAGTTAACAGCGTTCTGGTTACCGTCATACTTGCCAACCTTGAGACCTCAGAATTAGGGAGACATTCAAAAGGCCGGGGGTGGGGTGGGTGGGGGGTATATATACACTCACAAGTAAAAAAAAATAAAGATTTTTTTAATTTGACATAATAATTATAAAACATTAGGGCTACAGGAGCTGGGACACAATCTAAGCTGCCCCAGATGTTGTCCAGTAAAACAATAATCCTGACTGCTATATAATTTTTTACTTTATTGATAATCTAAATTTATTGATACCCTGTTTACACCACGTTGTAAATGGGACCCATATAGCATATATATTGATTGTTTCACCTCCTTTGATCAGTGCATCATTCAGTAGATCTTCACAAAAGAATTTTATGATTTTCTTTCCTTAACAGAATGGACAGGGAGCATACAGTCTATTCTACACATTATTTAAATAGAAATACAAGAACCTTGTATTTTTTAGCCTATGTGAGTTATCAGACTTCCAACTTAGTGTCTTTAAATGTATATTTTGGCCAAATCCACCTGTTAAAATGCAGCAATGTTTTTCCACAGACCTGCAGTGTTGTGAGTTTCATGAGCCCACAGAGTTTAAATAACTTAGTTCTGCTCTTGAGTATCAACAGTGATGCTCATAAACCTTTAGATGGGCTTAAACTATTATGCTGTTGGTTTAAAAAGCAGGAATGTGATCCGTTATTAGGAACCAGGCAGCAGAGAACGTAATAGACTTTAAAACATTCGTCTTAACCGTGTTAAAAAACGTCAATTATTTCATTTATCTGCCCAAAGTCGTGGCTTTTTCACTGATAAGAAACGTGTTAATAACGCGAATATATTTTAATTTAGCCTCGTCGCTCTTATTCTAATCATTTACTTCCTCAACGAGAGGCTGAGCGCTGTGCGCTTCCGCAGCAGGAAGTTCAGAGCAGAGCTGAGTGAAGTTAGCTTCACACCCACAAATGGTTAGTGCTACGTTTGTGCTGGAAGCTGCTGAAGATGGTTTGATGAGCAGCATGCGCGCTGCCGCTGGAACACAGACAGCAGCAGCAGTTATGCAGAAATTTGCAGTGTTGTCCGGGTGGAAATCGGGAGAAATTCGGGAGAATGGTGGCGGTGGGAGATTTTCGGGAGGGGGCGCTGAAAATCGGGAGTCTCCCGGAAAATTCGGGAAGGTTGGCAAGTATGGTTACCGTAGTCAGAGAAGTCGGAATTCCAATATGGCGGCGCCCTCGAAAACTGCTGTTTTGGTAGCTCTCAACGAATACAGACGACTAATAAACAACACTTTTAGTTTGTTCAGGTTAGAGTTGCAAGCGCCACATGTATTATTGATTTTAAATTAACTCTTATATGTGTGTCTTGTCAAATAAGCACATTTCAACCAAAACTTACTATTGTCGATACGGAGAGCTGCCATCTTGGATCTTGAGGTAGGAGTTCTGAAAAACTTCAGAGTTTCCGACCGGAAGGTCCGACTTTGCGGGGCGTTTTATTTGATTTTTCCTACTCGGAAGTCGGGATTTCCGAGTTCCGAGGACAAATCAAACGCACAATAAGTGTTCCGTGTTTTTGGTTACAAGCTAGCTTGTTCTGTTGATTTGCTATTGCAGCTTTCAACAAAATTACAATAATATTCTACATTTATTTGAAATTAACAATTACTTTTGCATTTTGAAATATGCAACTTACTGACTAAGAGTGGTCAAATAAACTTAAGTACAGTCTAATGTTTAGCTGCATCTGTCAAACATTAAAGTATCACACTAAAACGACCCCATTTGTGAGGCTCATGTGCAAATTCTATTTATTGCAATTTAGTCACAAATGATCTCAGTTACGTTGGACATTTAATCACAAACTAGTTGAAAGTTGTCTCATATTTCCAGCAATGACAGTCCTGCTAAAAGTCCAAGTCATACAGGTACATCTAGGTCCCACATCATGAAAATGCCCCCACTGTGCTCCACCCAGGACCCTGGTACTCTTCTACCACAACAATGAACCCTCACAACCTCACTACAGAAGGTGTTGGTAAGCTGAACCTATAGCTGCATTCTTAATATGTATCTGAAGACCTCACCAAGACCCTGAGAAGACCATTCGCATTCTGATTGACATTTTTATATGATACCAGGCTCTACAGGTGCCTAAAGGGGCTGCCATGTTGCAGTTAAAACTAGAGAACACCAGGAAACATTAATAAGGATAAATGACTAGAGATGCTCAATATTGGCCGTTTTACCGATATCCGATATAGTCTAACTCTTAATTTTCGATACCAATATACTGTGTGTGCATGGTATGTAACGTTGGGTCATTAAGTGTAAAAACCGATACCGATATCAGCCGATATTAATGTTAAACCAATAACATCAGACATGACACTATAAAAATCAACAAAGATCAGCTGAAAACAAAAGGAAAAATCACTTGATGCATGTATCAAGTCACCTGCAAACACCACAATGGAGTGGTTTAATCAGGTTGGTCTGAGATGCATTACTCTTCCAGTTTCCAGTTGCTTTTACAACTCAAAGAGTCGACTAGAAAATAAATCATTTAGTTGAGATTGTAGAGCTGGTCAGAGATTTTTATTTGGGAGAGAAAAAGCTCCACTGAGGTGTTTTCTTCGGGTAAATCTTGGGAATTTTTCCACAAACTGCAGATGGAAAAATAACAGGGCAGAAAAAGAGAAGGAATGCCAATGGAGCTTAGCGTCAACACATTTTCTGACACAAAGACCAAGAAATAAGTCAGGCTGGTAGCTCGCGGGGAGTCTGGGTTCTGCTAGAGGACACTTCAACCACAAGCACTAATCTCAACATGGGAGTCAGAAAATTAAAGGTTTTCGTTTGGTCACCAGCAAGAGAACAGCCAGGAAGGGAATCATAAGGTTAGTGTGACCAGATTTTTGTAACCACCTCTAACTGAGCACCAATGGAAGGTGTTTTGTTTTTCAAAGGAACATTCGGGGAATCGGATGGAAGACTTTCATCTGTGAAAGACGAGCAGCCTTTGAGTCGTGTTTCATCTCAGTCCCAGTCTGTGGTTTTGCTGTTTTACGACAATCAGTTAGAAACCGAGCAGAAAGGCAGACAGCGTTCTGTTCCTAGTGGTTATTAACACCTCCTGTACTTTTCATTTATTTACATCAGATGAGAAAAGAAAAGGCCAGACTCGAATGTCTGCTAGTTCAAAAACCCTTTGATGTAATATCTTTCTTCTCGCTTTAGCTCACAAATGTTCCTGAAAACGTTCATCTTTATATTTCTTTGTGTGGGATCAAGACTGTGAGTCTAAAGATGGGGCTCTGGATTTTGTCTGATCTAATTTCACTCGATTGAGAGTCGATTGGACTGACGGCTCTCAGAGATACAGAAGTCCGTTGGGCCGTAGAACAACATCTGAGAGGAGTTCTCTGTCAGCTTTTTAAAATTTTTGCCTTCAGATTTACCTTCAGGCTTTTCCCCGCCCTCTCCACCGGATGCTTAAGCGGCGCGTAACGCAATAGACGCGTTTCACCCACGAACTCCCTTCCCACCGGGAGCTTTTCCACGCACTAGTCCCGTGAGATCACAAAATCACCTGAGCAGTAGCGGTTTTAGGCACGGGCAGACCGGGCGGCTGCCCGGGGCGGCATTTTTTAGGGGGCGCACAATCGCTGAGTAAAAAAAAAAAAGAAGAAAAAAACCTGCGCGCCGCAACATGGTTTTCTATTAGCTGTCATATCTGTGTCTGGACTGGAACCAGCACGTTGGCGCCCCCTGCAGCTGCAGGCGCTCCTGCTGACTGAGAGGGTTCAGGCGAGCGCCGTGTGTGTGAAGAAGAGAATAGGGAGGGGCGCGGGGGATTTCACCTCTGGGTCTCTCCCAAATGAAACGGACGGGGGTGGGGGGGTCTGGATCAACTGTATAAGATGGCTAAAGTCAATCACACCTTGATGTTCTTCCTTATAACGCACATTTAATTAATAATATCATAAATACAGGCTTATAATTCCTTCATGTTTTTCTGAATTGTGTGAAATGGCCAAAAAAAGAGGAAAAACAAAAGGATTTTGTGGTCACCCAGCAAGGTCAATTGGTTTAGTCTTGACTCCTGGTTGGTGATTGGAAACCTGTTTATTGAGTCGAGTGCCAAACGAGATGGACAGACAAAGGCCTGAACCAACAGGTGCCCAATTCAGGACTAACGGGCTAAAGATAAAGGTAGGTAGAACGTTCTCATGCTAGGATGCACGTTTTTGATTTTTTTTAAAACCGGTTAACTGGGGATTTTAACGGTTAATTCGGTCAACTAATTGCTAACAGAGCTAATAGGGCTGAAAGTTTGAAACGAATGGTTGGAATAAATTCCTTGAATCCTTTTTTAATGATTCAAGCGCGCCACGAGGACTCGTTAAATAGGCTACGCACTGCAGTCTGCAGCCTGCCTCCTGAACAGCAACAAAAACACGTTGGTCATGATTCATGTTCACATAGCCTAATAATGAATAAACTCTACATGCAGAAAAACAGTCCCCAGTCCTCACTAACTATCCTGTTATTAGCATTTCCAGCACTACTGAACATGTTAATGAAATACATACTGATCTACTGGTCATAGTGTAACTGGATATATTTAGATGTGTTATTTTGACTAGGATGATGAGTGATATTAATACCACCTTAAATGTTACTGAAATATAGGTGAATATTGTTCTATAAAATATTAATTAACTATAAATATCAAATGGGAAAGAGGGACGTAGACAACACCCATTGATTTAATACATATTAGCTAGGCTTTTATAAGAAGAGTCTGACATCACAGCTTCATCATTTAGTTGTTTTATTGCACATCTTTAGCAGCAGACCACAGTCTTGTTTGGACAGATTTGTCAGAAGTGTGGCTCCTTCATTGCATTTGTTACGCTTTGTTCAGTAATAAAAGGTGGTCTTTCTGGTATTCTACAGTTTGTTTTATGTCAGTTTAAATTGCAATTTCAGGTGCAATTCTTAAATATTTTGGATCATCATCTGCCACTGGTCAGGATGAGCCACCCACCTCCCCTGCTGGACAAGACCTGCCATCTATCTTATCGGCCACATCAGTCACAGCCTTGACCCTTGAGGAAGAGTTACTGTGTGTGTGTGTGTGTGTGTGGGGGGGGGGGGGCGCTCAAGGGATGTCTCGCCCGGGGAGTAATTCCATGTAGAACCGCCACTGCACCTGAGATTTCAGCAGTTCACGCAAGAACAAGCAAGGAGAAAGACATACATCCAAAAAGATCTGAGCTTTTTTTTTCTGTTCTGTTTACCTCGGCTACGGACGCATCACAGGTAATGACATACTTATTTTTACTGGTTAAAAGGCAGGTTCACTAAGAAACCATTTTTTACTTATTGTTTTTGAAAATGATCAGTCACTCTGAGTTTTTCCTGCAGGCAGAACATGAAAATAGTCTCCTACACCTATCTCCTGCATTAGCTTCTGATAGAAAATAGACGGTGAAACTAGGATTAGAAAATCCTGACAGATCTACGTCACACTGTCACTGAACATTCATGGACTCACCCATCTTGACTCACTACGGGGAAGGCTGTTGTTGGTTTAGCGTCCAGGAAACAGCAGAGAACGTCTCGGCTAGTAGAAGCTAACCGTTAGCATTAGCAACTCCACCACACAGCAGAACTCCTCCAGGCTTGTGTTATTTGTGGAGATAAAGCATCAACGTTGCAGAGCAAACAGTCAGTGGTAGAGTCGTGTTGCTGTTAGCCAATCACAAGAGAGATGTCCAAATATCAGGAAGTAAGACTCCAAATCTTGTCGTTTGAAGCTACTTTCTCCTCCAAACTGTGAGGTCCTTTAAGCAACTTTATTTTGAAAGTTTCTGGATGTTTTACACTGATACCCGTGTTTGACTTCCTGTCTGGCCCAATCTGTTCTGTTGCGTTTGATGCGTTCTGAAAGTGTATTGTGTAAAAAACAGACTTGAAGCGTAAGTTTAGCAGAACGTTGCGTCCCTATGTTTCTGGGATGCGTCCAAAACGCTCATTTACTATAACGGTGGCTAACTGCTGCGTACTACTTCACTTACTATGTACTTCATGGACGTTACGTGACACTTACGTGTGAGATGGAAAGGCCCAGTCGTACGTTCTCTCTTAAAGCAGCAATCCGGAGTTTTCCCCTTTCAGGAATTATGTATGATTTTTCAGAAATCCATAAAAGTGATTGTCTTATCATGTAGTGTGATATAATGTAAGCAATACGTCTTTTTTTAGTGCTAAGCCCGCCCCCTGCCCCGTAAAATCCGTGCAATAGAAAACTGAGCAGCAACCAGAACTAACCAATAGCGTTAGACTACCGCTTACGTGCTTCAGATTTAAGGAAGTACCTCGGCTGATGCAGTGTTGATGAACTTTTCACTGACAAGTAAGTCTTTAAAATATAAATGTATGAAAACACAACATGACATGAGAATAATACTTGTAAAACAACGTGTTTTAGCTCTGTTTGTCAGCTACAGAAGCACATTCATAAACAAGAAACATGCAGTCGCCATCTTAAATTACAGAGTTGACCGACTCTTGGTGTGACACGCTTGTCAGCCACTAGATGGTGCCATCAGATTAAAGAAATACTCTGGAGAGCTACTTTAAGGAATCCCACACACTATAGTCCATTGTATTGCAGCCCTGACTTTGTTGCGCCACCCATCGTTTGTTATGAATCTGTGGACCATGTCCTCCTGGTGTTTTCTGAGGCTTGACTGAGATGTTGCAACATGTTGCTGGAGTATGATGCTGTTGCCAGGATACAAACAACTCCAGTTCATACTAAATTTGATTCAACATAAGACAAGTAAATACAGGAAGTTGAAATAATCAGGAACATCTGTATGCTGAAGCAAGAGCATTTTCACCTTTACCAAAGGGATCTGGAACCAGCTGAGCTCGAGAGCTAAACTCACCATAGCCTAATGATGCTGTGCAGCCTGGACTACATTGTTTTCCTAAAATTAAGTAGATTTTTTTGTATTAAATTGCATTTCTCCTTCTAAAACAGTCTTTAAAGTGCCCTGATGATAACGATAGTACAACTAACATCCCAGAAGATATGTGTGGGTGTAAGTAGAACAGCACAATCATGGAGGAACTGACTTAATCATGCAGCTTATCGATTTTTGGAACTTTTTTTGGAACTTCCTGCAGATAAGCAGGAGAGGCCGGAGCTGCGATGATGGTATCGTACATAATTTCATAACTTAGTTCACGTTCTCCTTGGATGCTTCAAGACTTTCTTTCCCTGTTTCTGCGTTCCCACATTAAGCTGTCCTTCTCACTGGCTCCAGGCTGTAGCTTTCCTCTGACACGGCCCCCTCATCATCAAACACTAAGCTTTCTTTATCTTATCCTCTCCGTCCCCCACCCAGCCATCGTGCACGAACTCATGCACCATGCTCGGCCTGCTGCCTTTCACACATAAACCCTGACACACTTGCAGCAGCATGTTTGATGTTTGGATCCAGCATGAATACGAGCACGCCGTGCGGAGTGGGAGGGCATAGAGGAGGAGACACGCGTTTAGATCCAAACCCCTAATCAAGTATGGAATAATTATAGCCTACAAGAGGCAGGAAAACGAAGAGAAAGTTGATGTTATATTACTTTTTTTTTTCTTTTATTCCAGAGATACACACACACATAGAGAGAGAGAAACACCATTAAAGCATTTCAATCTCCATGTCTCACTTTCTCGGTGCTGCTCTGCTTTCCTGTCTGTCTGTCTCTGATAATGATGTCTCACCACCAAGGCGAAAGGAGATCTGAGCACAGTCAGAGTGTGAAGAATGCAACGTGTCACATTTTACGCAGAAAGCTGGGGCTCTACGATCCCTACCTTTATATCATTTATTAACACTGAAGCACCATTATTACTATTTATCTGTTATGCTTCCAGTTTTGGTTCACTTCTCCTCCTGCAGCTTTGGAAAGACCCTTCAGCAACACATGAAAACACACTGCCTGACCAGGAATGTGAGTTTTTGTGAGAATTTGTGAAGCAGAAAGGATTAAATGTGCAGAAAAGTGCAAAAAACAGCTTACACACACACACACACGCACACACACACACACACAGCAACAGGACAACGGTGGAGCTACTTGTGTTAAACACGGGGGAAATCATTTCAAACAGCTTTTTTTCAAAAGTAGCTCACAAGGTAAAAAAGTGTGGGCTTTTTTATTATTTATTTTACCAGGGCTGAAAGTTGACCAAAAAGTTTAATCACAAATAATCATATGAGTTCCTTAGTTATCACAAATTAATTACAGATTTTAAATGTAGCATTTATAGCTGATGTCCAATAAATAAAGAAGAGACAATCATTATTTATTATTTATCTTGATCAGGGGTGGGGAACCCTGGTCCTTGAGGGCTGGTATCAAGTGTTAGTTGTTTCCCTGCTCCAACACTGATTCAGTGGTTGAATCACCTGTTCAACAGCTCATCAGGCTCTGCTGAAAGTTGTTAATCACCTTCTGATTGAAATCAGGTGAGTTGCAGCAGAGTAACAAATAAACATGCAGGATAGCAGCCCTCGAGGGACCAGGATTCCCCAGTTTAGGTCTCATTTCTGGTAAAAAAAAAAAAAAAGTTCTTCAGACATTATTTGTGATAATCTCTTGGTACAAGCCATCCGTGTTTCACTCACTCACTCACTCACTCACTCACTCACTCACTCACTCACTCACTCACTCACTCACTGTTTATAAGTTCCTCTCTCGCATCACGTTGAGACTCTGTATACTGTGTGTGTTCACGCTGAACGCCTGTTTTGAAACTCAGTATAAATTTCACAAACTGATTTTTTTGCATGCATTATAGCACATTTAAAATATTTGTCAGTATTAATTAATGTGTTAATGTGATAGTAAGTCATTATATTATATTACTAAGTTATATTATTGCCCTCATTGACACAAATGAACAGAAATGCTAAAGACAAATGCTTTTATGTTTTCATTTTATAAATTAGTTTTATAAATAGTGTTTGCAGAAGCAAAAAGGATAAAATCCAGAAATAAATCCAAATTCCTGAAATAAGCCTAAATTCCAGCTGTTAATCCTGCAAGATATTCTGTCGAGAAATACTTTTTATTAACTGTTTCATAAGCTGCATAAACTCACAAGCAACCCCCTCTTCCCCACAGCACGCACTCACACACACACACACGCACGCACACACACACACACACACACACACACATCCTTGTACTTATCTCTTAGTGAGGACCATCCATTGACTTCCATTCATTTTTTTTCATTTTAGACTGTATTATGCCTAACCCATACCCTAATCCTAACCATAACCAGTGTTGCTGTATTCCTAACCCTAGCCTCAACAAAAACTTAATTCACACCAGACCACTAAACCCAACAGGTAAGCTTTTTAAAAAAGTGAGGACCACAAAAATGTCCTCACTTTGCACCGGTTTTTTGGTCCTCAGTATGTAGTAAGTCACACACACACACACACACACACACACACACACACACACGCACACACACGCACACACACACAGAAAGCAGGCTATTCCTGTCCCTGGCAGACTCGTGTTAAGCCATTAGCCCTTCTAAGCTACACACCCCACATTAAAGATGGCCTCCAGCCGTCTTCTGTCCCACTCTCTGTCTTGCTTGAACCACGCAACATACGCTGTTTTAGTTAAAGAGGCAATTTGTGTTTTACATGAAAATATAAGCCACCCTTTCATTATTCATGATATTCATTCTGTGAATCTGTACATCAGGAGGTGTAATTGCTTCAGGTCTAACAGCTTATTGTCCCGGCTATGGGGATAGGAGCTAATCTACATGACGATGCATGAAAGTTTGTGATCATCATCAAAGTTTCTGTATGTTTGCATAAATGAGACAGAAAACATCATCAGTGGTGTGTTAGGAATCGATCAACAGAGCCTAGATTGCCTGAGGTGTCCATGGAAACCATACAACAGTAAATGAACACGGTGTAAGTTAAGGCCAGGCCACGGGATCAGCAACAAATCAGCAAAAGTACAAAAAACTAAAATGAGAAAATTATCAGTGTCTCTTTACACCAAAGTGGTTCCAGTGCTGAAACTTTACCTTGTTTTTCTGTTCTTTATAGCCAAAGCAAAAACTAACATCATAAAAAATGTGCAACACAAATCCTTACAGAGTCAGAGTGGAGAGGTGAGCAGAAAACAGCAGGATTTGGAGTCTTATTTCCTGATATGTGGACATCTCTCCTCTGATTGGCTAACAGCAACACGACTCTACCACTGACTGTTTGCTCTGCAACGTTGATGTTTTATCTCCACAAATAACACAAGCCTGGAGGAGTTCTGCTGTGTGGTGGAGTTGCTAATGCTAACAGTTAGCTTCTGCTAGCCCAGACGTTCTCTGCTGTTTCCTGGACACTAAACCAACAACAGCCTTCCCCGTCGTGAGTCAAGATGGGTGAGTGTGAAATAAACTGCAATGAAGATTAAAAACAAAGTATGTCTGGAGGGTGTGTGCATGCGTGTGTGCACGTGCATGCTCATGTGGGGTGCAAACATTTTGTAGTGCAAAAAAAAGTACAAAAGGTTTGGGAACCACTGTACTAATTCATGTTTATGAGTGATTATATAAATAAGCATCTAAAAATCAATTTGCATGAAAACAACGTAAAAAAAAGAATTCACTAATGGAGGATTAAAGATTAACTGAAGAAAGTGACATGACGTGACTGTTGTGGCTCTGGTTCCAGGCAGACTGCTTCACAGAAAAAAAATGTGTATAGAAGATTTCAACCCTCAAGTAAATCTGATTAAATACCAATTTCAAAGCCCACGGCGGCTAAAACGTTAGCCAACTTTGCAATAACATAGAAAATGCATCCAGATGACTTGTTAAACCTGTGGCTCCTTTGGCACACAGACGTTTTCTCCTCACCTTATGCAGGTGATAGCTCCCTCACATCTGGGATGCTTCATCTGGACAATCAAAATGCTCTAAAACATTTGTCACCTAATACAGTTTGTGCAGTAAGCTATGTAGGAAATGTTGTCAGCGCATTCATTAAAGCCAGTTAATTCCTTTTCTGTTATGTCCGTCCGCATTTTTTTCCTTTTTAATCATCAAACTTCACCTCGACTCTGAATGAACTCAGTCTCTGTTAGACAGGTGTCAGTATGAATTTACAAACTTCGACTGTGCTACATCCATTTGAAAAGTTCAAAAACCTTCTAGTCTGGAGAGTCAGGTGTCTGCTATCAAACCTCCTATTTTATTACAGCATAATTATAAAACCCATAAAACCACAAATACGTGATTATGTTAATGTGATGGAAATGCTAATGGAATTAAGTATTAGTACTTAGTATAATTAAGGACATCAACACCAGTTTTATAGCTGAGTGATCCTGCTCACTTCTCTTGAGGTTACGTGCTGTAGAAATGACCCAGAGTCCTGCTCCTAACACCACCTGTCACTCACAAGCCTGCAGACTACGCTGTGGTAGAGGGACTTCTAAATGCAGCAGAAGGAGGCATGAAAGGTATGACCGTTCCATCTGCAGCCTCTGATTTCAGAGATGTGCTGCACACTCGTCAAGTCCTGTGCAATTATGCACACCTCTTCTAGTGCGAGTGTCATGATTAAATCCTGCACAAACAACACAGGAACTCTCACAATGCATGCACACAGGCAGCTCTGACAGTGATGCCATGGTGACTCACGGACCGCGACACATTTTGTGATCAAGCGTAACAAACCTCAAGTTGAGTGACATCTAGAATATCCAGGGCTAGAATCAGGCTAAATGTCCTCAGAAGGTAAAGTTTACCAGAAACATCAACATTTAGCAAACATGGGTAAGAATAATCCATTCATTTTCTCTACTCCAGGGTTGACCCGCAGAAGTAACAGGTCCAGGAAGCAAAATAAATAATCAACTTGTCTCCAACACTGAGCCCGGCCACCTAAGAGGAAGCCTCTTGTATTCAGGAGGTGGTTCTTTCAGTCATAGAGGAAAGCTGTACTGGACCAGTAGAACCAGTAGACCTGTTGCTGTTGGGCTCAGCTCCTTGATGAGAAATCACATTTCTTGTCTGAAACATCATCATCATTTAAGGTGAACCTTCCTGATGTCACTAAAACTATAACCATTTTACGAGTAAGTGAGTTGGGGTGAGACTTGCCATGCTGTGATGGCACGGTGCACCCTCAGGGCTACGACTGCTTATCAGAGAAAACTCTGTAACTTCCAGACATCACAGAAACAGAACGGCAGCATCTCAGCGATGCTTCAGCTGGTGCATCTGACACCACTGATCACATGAGAAACAGATGAAGGGAAGAAGTAACAATACAGGATTAACTAAAGCTACATGTATGCTTTGGTTAGTTTGGTTAGAAAAAAAGCTCTGGCGCTCCTGTTTCAGGAAGGAGAAGTTAGCCACAGCTGAGGCTAAACACAATTATCCGTAACCATTGAGACCACAAAGTTGAACAAAATACCGCTAATTACGGAATAGCATCAGTGTTTGTTTACAAACACTAAGGGCTGGAATATACTTGCTGTTTAACAACGCATACACGTGTTTAAAATGGCTGCCACGCGTAGCTTACGTTGATTTGAAGTGTTGTTTGTGCGCGTCCTCCGAAATGAACGCGACGTGATGCAACATGTCTGAACGCTGCCATATACGAGCAACCAGTAGGTGGAGTTGACAAAACAAGCGAGACACACTCACCATGGTGACTCCGTCTCTGGTTTAGACGTCTTTCACACCATCTACGATATCGCTGCTGTCTTTTTTCTGTTGTGATCTCAAAATTAACCAATTACCGATCTCTTTTATTGATGCCATGTTTGTTTTGGTTGTACCCACAAACCCGGCTCTCTATCCAGTCTGAGTACTCTAGTTTGCCCCCTAGTGGAGCACTCCAGTACTACATGCAGTGCAGCGCTGTGTAGCAGCAAGTATATGAACAAAGACAGATCCTGCTGCCTGCGCCAACGCGAGGTTAAACAGCAAGTATATTCCAGACCTCCAGATTAGTCTGAGTGATGCATGCGAAAGACAGCTCTGCACTGTGTAGAGAAGAGATTTTTGATTTTCTATAATGATTTATGACAAACTTCCTAAACAAAATGAAAAACTAGTTTATTTTTATAAAGATGGTAAAGTGTAGTTAAACTGAATGTTCATGCAGAGTCTGGCCAGTATCTTTAAGTCTGTCCTCCCTAGTGGCTAACACGCTAAGCGTAACTCCATTCTAGTTTTTCACCAAACCACAAAAAAGCACTGTTGTAATCTGTTCATCCTCTAAGTGATGTGTCGCTCCTTTCACCATAAACAAATCCATGTTCATTTCTAAATTTCTTTAATTTAGTCATTTTTTCTCATTGAGCTGCTTTTGCATATTTAACCATCTACATGTGTGAATAACTTGTGCTGCGTCTATCACGAGATCCAAACCGACGGCTGCCTGGAGTTTATGTAAACATGAGCTTTGATGTGTTTGTGCTGCTTTCTAATGCTGCGCCGACGGCATCAGAGGAGGCAGCTACGTTCCACTCAACACACAGAAAACAGGCCTCCTGTGGCTCCCTGCGCCTGTGCAAAAGGGACACTAAATAATAAATTAGCAAAAATATTTGCTAACGATTTACACTGAAGGAGCAGCGAGGGGACGCTAGCTGGAGCGAGAGCTATTAGTGATGCTAAAAGTAAATTAATGAGAGTAAAAATAAATCTGTGAAAACAAGAGTCTGCCTGCTTTTTTTTCTAGAAGCAAACTAGAAATACAAGGTTGCAAGACACATTATTGTCACTACATTCTCACACACACTCACACACACACACTTGGGCTGCACGGGAGTGTGCTAATGAATGCAGCACCACCTGTTCAGTGAACGATCTAATTGCTCTCAGCAGAAACCCTATTTCCTCACTATCGCACTGTTTAACGGCTCCGTTTAGCAGGAAAGAGAGTCGCCGTCTCCCTCACACCTGTGGTGATCGAGCAGAACCAGAACCCGCCACCGGGTCAGAGAGGAGGAGCTGCTTTCTGACACTGGAGAACAATAGCTGAGATATTATGAAGACAGCATTTTTTGGAGTGTGCTTTGGCTCAAACTGGAGCAAAATTTAAAAAATCAAACTTTTATTTAGCTATTTTTTCTTTAGGTCTGTGTTGTGAAAAATGCAAATAAATAGATTTTTCTGCTCTTCTGTGTAAAAATGAATACATTTGCAGCCCTTGTTTCAAAAATATAAATCTTTGATGGAATAAAATTGCAGAAAGTGTTCATCAGGGGGAGTCTGGACTGACTGGTGTGAGTCGCAGGGCCTTGTTCACATGTCCTCTTGTTACTGATGCAGAAGCAAAGCCTTTTGTCATTCAGGTTGTAAACATGTTGGGTCCAACGTACTGCAGCTCTGCGTTACTGGTGAAGAGTTGCTCCTCTTCTACAGCAGGACTGATGTAAAACTACATGCAGCAGATCTGGGCGTCATCTGACCCCAGTCACCTTCAGTCAGTACAGAGATGTGCTTTACAGGCCAGGTTCCAAGCGATTCTCTATTAGATCTCAAGAGGTGAGGTAAAAATAAACTGTTTTAAAATGAGCCAGCCAAACAAAGGTCTTACTTGATGAAATAGTCTCAACTTCTCCATGAATTTTAATTCTATGAACGTTCTAAAGCCACTCTTTAGAACGCAGTAACGCAAACTCTTCTGGCAGATTCTTAGATCCTTCTTCGTTGGTATTCTGCTGCTTCTTCTGCCAGGCAGCGGACTGGGTCCAAACTAGGAATCAGAGTTAAAACATTTGAACAATTCCGGGAAAAACTGAAAATTAGTCTCAGTTCCAATCGATTGTCCAAGCTTCGTCAGAAACAATAGTCCGATCATGACTCCATGATACCAATGCCCACTTTCTGCTTCAGAAACATTTTAAACAAATGTCTGCACTAAATTATGAACTTAAAGCTCTCGTTCACCTGTTTCGTCAGTAAACCTGCAGTGGTCATTCTCTGTGGGAAAAAGTTCTGGCGCTCCTGTTTTAAAAAGTAGAAGTTAGCCGGAGGAGTGGGGTGCAGAAAACAGCAGGATCTGGAGTCTTATTTCCTGATATGTGGACATCTCTCCTCTGATTGGCTAACAGCAACACGACTCTACCACTGACTCTGTTTGCTCTGCAACGTTGATGTTTTATCTCCACAAATAACACAAGCCTGGAGGAGTTCTGCTGTGTGGTGGAGTTGCTAATGCTAACGGTTAGCTTCTACTAGCCGAGACGTTCTCTGCTGTTTCCTGAAGGCTAAACCAACAACAGCCTTCCCCGTCGTGAGTCAAGATGGGTGAGTCCATGAATGTTAATTTTCAGTCTGATCTAGATTGGAATGATTTTTTTAATTTTGGCATTCAGGCTGTATGCTAAACTCAAAAACAACAAGTAAAAAATGGTTTCTCCGTGAACTTCATCTTTAATTAGGATTTAAGTTTTTAGAAGGTTCAAGGAGTTCCCGTCTTCAAAGCCAACACTGAAACCGAAGCTTGGTGTTTAGATGGAAGCAAATGAGTCAATAAGAAGCAGCGTCTGTCTGTGTTACGTCAGAAACTGTCTGAGTTAAACTTGGTGAGTGTAGAAATGCCAAACAAAGCTCTCCTCTTCAGATCTGATGGAAACAGGAAGCTGGATGAACTAATGCCAGTCTCTCTTAGATCTGAAGCTTTCATGATGAAACAGTTGAATATGTACTTATTTGACAGTAGGTCATGTGGTAACTGCTTCTGGCTGTGGGAACATGTTACATGAATACCTCGTGTCCATACTGGTGTTATCCAGTCAGGCAGAGCTGTCAGAGCAGGATGCAGCATCTTTAACCCTATTTTACAATCTGTCTCTTTCTCCTCCCACAAACTCTGGTTTTTTGTGTTTTTTCTCCTCATGTCAACAAAAAAATCACACAATAATGTGGAACGTAAACAAAAAACATCATGGTACAAGTAAGTGATCGGTTCCTATTGATGTTTTTCCTGAAGCCACAAAATTCAACTTTTTCTGAAAAGGTATGTCTGAGGATTAATGGGAAAGTCAGAGTTTAAACTGAAGGAATCACAACACACACACACACACACACACACCTGATGCACGAATATGTAAACATATGTGGAGCTAAAATTCGACATGCTAGTAGCTAGGAGGCGTTCCCATCACATCCTCTAGTGCTACCTGATCCTGCAACATCTTATAATAAATATATGTTCAAGATTTGACCCAAACTATCGTTTCTCAACAGCAGTTTAAATTCTAGCATGAAGAACTTTAATAAATGTGACAAAAGAAAGAACATAAAGCTCATTTTAGTTTTTCACAACTCAAAACAAAAGTGTGACAGCATCAGGTCCTTCTCTCCCTTCATCTCTCCTCTAATTTCCTCCTTACATCTCCTTGTTCCCGCTCACTTTTGGATCTCTTCTCTACTTATTTGTGTACATTTCATTCCCTCCCTCCTTAGTATGTCTCCTACCCTTTCTCCTTCTTATCTCTCCTTTCCTAAGGATGTTGGATGTCAGGTCAGAGTCAGGGTGCTGTCTGCCTGTCCGCCCACAGCTACGCTGACTCCACGCACACACACACACACACACACACGCACACACACACACACACACACACACACTGAAACATGATTTCAGAGCTCAGATTTGTTTTAAGCTTTTTTGAGCTGTTCAGAGATCAGATGTGTTGTATTTGTGTAGGAAGATGCTTTGAGTTTAGATCTGAAATCTTGAGATTTCTTTCCTAAAGCAGGAGACCTTCCAGGCTCCATGTGTGATTATTGATTCTGTTTCTTTAGAAGTTCCAGGCACCCCTACAGGCTCTTGAATTTCTACATGAAAAGCAGATAAACACTCTGAAGCAGCAGCAGCTGCAGAAAGATGCAGTTCCTATTTACATAAAGCATCAACAGACAAGATATATGTTGAAATGAAAATTAAAGGCCACGGCCTCTAAAACCAGATTGGTGACTTTAAGATTGATGGAACAAGGGTTTTTCATCCATCCATCCATTCTCTTCCGCTTATCCAAGGCTTGTAGTGATGAGCTACAATGTAGCGACAGCTGCCCTGGGGCTCACTGATGGATGTGAGGCTGCAAACACTGGCACCACCGGTCCCTCCAACCACCACCAGCAGGCAAGGAGGGTGACGTGTCTTGCCCAAGGAGAAAACAACAGCAACAGACTGAGTGGGGCTCGAACCTACAACCCTCCAGTCATGAGACGGGCACTTAACTCTTCTGCCCCCACTGTCCTGTCTAACGTCTCTCTACAACCATTGAGCAATGTGATTGGCCTGGCTTAAACTTAGCAGAGCCAATGGTAGACCTGCTGAGGCTGATAGGATGCAGATGCTGCACCACACAGTAATGCAGCTGGTCAGGATGCTTTGAGTGGTCCCTCAGTAGAAAGTGGTCATGATGGGGATTGGTGCTCAGGCTCTTCTGAGTCTGTGGAGGATCTGCTGAGCTCTGGTAGCTGTTGTACAGGTCCTTCTTAAAAAATTAGTATATTGTGATAAAGTTCATTATTTTCTGTAATGTCCTGATAAACATTAGACTTTCATATATTTTAGATTCATTACACACAACTGAAGTAGTTCAAGCCATTTATTGGTTTTAA
>SSNS01000195.1:1006034-1029686 GCA_006937985.1 Aphyosemion australe | reverse complement strand
TCCTCCCCATCCTCCTCCCCTTCCCCGTCCTCCTCCTCCCCGTCCTCCTCCTCTTTCTCCTCCTCCCCGTCCTCCTCCTCTTCCTCCTCCTCCTCCCCTTCCTCGTCCTCCTCCTCCTCTTCCCAGTCCTCCTCCTCTTCCTCCTCCTCTTTCTCCTCCTCCTCTTCCTTGTCCTCCTTCTCTTTCTCCTCCTCCCCTACCCCGTCCTCCTCCTCCTACTCCCATACGTACCCCTCTCCTTCTCTGTTGTCTCTGTTCTCCATTGCCCATCAAACACAACAGAGGGTCAAGCCTCCTTTTATGCTGCAGTCCCTGATCGCAAATTGCTCGCCAGACCCGAAAGTTTAGAGATTTGAATATTTGTGTGTTGTTGATTGAAGCTTTGAAGATTTATGTGAGAAGTGTGTGTAAATCTGATAATTGTGTGCTGTGTTTTGACAGCAAGGTAATATGAAATTGACATCAGAGTGTATAGGAGGAAAATCAGAGTTCTAATATGATATGGATATCTTGAGTAGTGATAAATTGAGTCAAGCGATTGGGAACAGAAGTAGAGGTTGTGAAAATTGTGTCTCAATTTTGCTTTTTGAGTTTTAGCAATCGAAAAAAACTGTATTGATGATTTTGGCATACAGCTCATGAAAACCCAAAATTCCTATCTCAAAAAATTAGCATATCATTAAAAGGTTCTCTAAAGGAGCTATTAACCTAATCATCTGAATCAACTAATTAACTCTAAACACCTGCAAACGATTCCTGAGGCTTTTAAAAACTCCCAGCCTGGTTCATTACTCAAAACCGCAATCATGGGTAAGACTGCCGACCTGACTGCTGTCCAGAAGGCCATCATTGACACCCTCAAGCAAGAGGGTAAGACACAGAAAGACATTTCTGAACGAATAGGCTGTTCCCAGAGTGCTGTATCAAGGCACCTCAGTGGGAAGTCTGTGGGAAGGAAAAAGTGTGGCAGAAAACGCTGCACAACGAGAAGAGGTGACCGGACCCTGAGGAAGATTGTGGAGAAGGACCGATTCCAGACCTTGGGGGACCTGCGGAAGCAGTGGACTGAGTCCGGAGTGAAAACATCCAGAGCCACCGTGTACAGGCGTGTGCAGGAAATGGGCTACAGGTGCTGCATTCCCCAGGTCAAGCCACTTTTGAACCAGAAACAGTGGCAGAAGCGCCTGACCTGGGCTACAGTGAAGCAGCACTGGCCTGTTGCTCAGTGGTCCAAAGTACTTTTTTCGGATAAAAGCAAATTTTGCATGTCATTCGGAAATCAAGGTGCCAGAGTCTGGAGGAAGACTGGGCAGAGGGAAATGCCAAAATGCCTGAAGTCCAGTGTCAAATACCCACAGTCAGTGATGGTCTGGGGTGCCATGTCAGCTGCTGGTGTTGGTCCACTGTGTTTTATCAAGGGCAGGGTCAATGCAGCTAGCTATCAGGAGATTTTGGAGCACTTCATGCTTCCATCTGCTGAAAAGCTTTATGGAGATGAAGATTTCATTTTTCAGCACGACCTGGTGCCTGCTCACAGTGCCAAAACCACTGGTAAATGGTTTACTGACCATGGTATTACTGTGCTCAATTGGCCTGCCAACTCTCCTGACCTGAACCCCATAGAGAATCTGTGGGATATTGTGAAGAGAAAGTTTAGAGATGCAAGACCCAACACTCTGGATGAGCTTAAGGCCGCTATCGAAGCATCCTGGACCTCCATAACACCTCAGCAGTGCCACAGGCTGATTGCCTCCATGCCACGCTGCATTGAAGCAGTCATTTCTGCAAAAGGATTCCCAACCAAGTATTGAGTGCATAACTGAACATAATTATTTGAAGGTTGACCTTTTTTGTATTAAAAACACTTTTCTTTTATTGGTCGGTTGGAATATGTGTGCAGTCGTGGGTCAGCAGGGGGAATAGAAGGGGGCTGAGAACACATCCTTGAGGGGTCCCTGTGTTCATAGTGATCACGCTGGGTGGAAATTGTGTTTACAAGTTATACATAATTGTAGTATAGCAGTTATATATTCATTTTATTTCAGTTACACTAGCACACAACAGAACATTAAACCTGATCAAATACAATAGTCAACTTTTCTTTAGTCAAATGGACAGACCTACTTTGGAGGATTTTCAGTAAAAATGTTGCTTTCATCTGTCTCTTGTCTTATTTTTGCACATTGCTCATGTAAAACTGATATAATGCCCTACTCGACAAATGAGAGCAGCCTTCTCGACACATAAAACTAGTGCAAAAGAGAACCTCAAACATCCTGAATTCATTACTAACAATGTCGTTTATGCTGCAAAAAAATCTGAGAAAGAGTGCTTCAGTCTTTGACATAACAAGGAACTTTATGCCAACATTTCTGTCTACATTGCTTTAATTTGGCAAGACTCAGGCAAGAGACAGAAACGAGATAATAAGAGCATTTGCATGCTGCACTTAGTTTCACCTCAGCCAGATGAAATGGAAAACAGAAGCATCCGTCATTCCTAAAGCAATGTCAGAAGTTGTTTTTTTTAATTCATATTCAGCTTTGTACATTTGTTCCTCAGTAGGTTGTGTAGGGAAAAAGAGGATATAATGTCAAATATTGAAGTTAGACATCAGCAGTACTGGGGAAACTTCAGTTCTCCAAGTCAACTTGTTTATTTTGGAGGATTAGGGTTAAGTTGCCTCTTCAGAAGAACTTTTCAGGTTCCATTTTCTCTCACAGATTTCCAACATCAGGATTAGAGAAACAGTCTACCTCCTGTTTATATCTAAAAAGGGATTTTACAGCTGTTGTCAGAAGTCCTGAGAATTGTATAGTCAAGTAAGTTGACTCACTCACAGTTTAGACTGAAGACAGCTATGAATAAAGAACGGTACCTAAACACCCACCCAGAGGAACTCCTCCAACCATCAAATAACAGATGGACAATGTCTTCTCCAGCATGATCAGGAACAAAACATCAACATGTTGAATCTCAGTCCAGGAAACTCCCCAGACATTAATCCCACTAAGAACTTTGTCAAACATTGAGAGTGGTGGACGAACAAAACCCCACAAATTCTGACAAACTCAAAGCATGGATGATGATGATTAGGCATGCCAAAGCAGTTGCGATATGCTAGCGTCTATGCAAAGTCCTGAAAGGACTGAATTCGTATGGAGACACAACAGCCGAGAGGACTGGATCGTTGTATATCCTGCTCAATTTCCCCTTCCAGAAGTTATCCTGAAGTTCCAAAAATGAAAACACGCCTGATGAGTTCCATCAGTCAGGATCTGGACCAGAAGATGATTGACAGCATGTCAGGGTGAACTACAGAGGTTATGCAAAACCAGGAACAATGCTGTAAATCACTGAAACAGAAATATTTTAAACACAAGCAGATGTCTAAACCTTTGGCCCCAGCTGTATTCCACAGTTAGCCTCTGGTAAAGTCCTCCATCAGCAGTGACTCTTCCAGTCAAGATCATAGACACTACGGCTCTGATTGGAAAACATACATGTTCTACTGTTTCAATGATGTTTGGCTTTGTCAATAGTCACAAACATTTCTAGTGTTTCTGTAAAACAATATTTCTCATAAAGGTGTATACTTTAGCTGGAAAGAGCATGTGTCTCTCTTTATTCATGTCTAGCTGATCAAACAAACCAATGATGGTGCATTTTATGACCAAAAGCATAAAACTAAATGTGGACTGGACAGTTCAAAACGGCATCAACACTGCTATTGCTACAGCTTATTGTATGTGCCTAAAAGGGTAGAAACCCAACTCCTTTGACTTTAAATGATCCTCTAATAAAACAAAATAGTTTCACCATAATTTTGTGTCAGTGAGGTAGTTGCTGCAACTGTTTTCTTTTTTGGACAACACACTCTAAAATATGCAGGATGGTGGGCCTGGAACAACAGGTTTGGACATCACTATCTTAAGACATCAGAAATGGTCTTTGTTACATGCTAATAGTGATTAGCTGCATGTTAGTCCATGTGAAACACATTTCTGGTTCTTCAAAATGAGGTTGTTGAGGATGTTGAGGCTGGTGAACAACAGGGAAATACTAATAGTTCATGATGCTTCCACAGAACCTGTCCCTTTAATAAATGTTGCATGCAGATTGTTAGCTTAATATTTCATTTTTCATGGTGCAGACTGCAATCCACCATCTACTTATTCGCCCCAAAAATGTGTCCTCTTCATACCCACAGCTATCTAGTTCTGCTCAGACTGTGTGACAGAAAATAAGCAGCCAAGACTTTGAAAACAAGCCCAGAGCTAAAAGACTGGATTCTTAAAAAGATGAAGAAGCAAAAGCCCACAGTCTCATCATAACCTGGTGACTCAGGAGCTGAAGGCATGTGTTGCAAAGAAAAATGTGTTCAGATCCAGTGAAAACTCCAGTTAGGAGTATTTGTGTAATTATCGGCAAACTAGCCTAATGAGAATGCCTCTTGTTTTTATTAATCTGATTAAGACACAGAGTTTGCACTCATTTTGCTGCTTTATAAAACTGAAACAAATATAAAAACAATTGCAATCATGCATGAGCTAATAGGCGATAAAAGCCAGAGATGCAACATCCATTTAAGACTTTTATGTTTGTGCTTTTTGCAGAAGCTTTTACTCAAATCATCTTAGAAATTAAGCCCAACATGCATGTTTTAGGCCTGTTGGAGAAAGCCAGAGCACCCAGGGATAGCATATCTATGCTTGAGGATAACATGCTAACTCCATGCACAAAGGCTGCAGCTGGGACTCGAACCAGCAACATTATTGTGCATGACAACGGTGCTACCATGCAGAAATGTGTGAAATAAAGAAAAAATGTCTCTTTGTGTTGTCTTATCTGAGACCATCTGGGTCTTGAGTTTTTAGAAAGCTCAAATTTACACACTAATCTGAGTTTGGGTGATTATTTATGTTTTGGGAAGATGTTTATTAGTAAAAAAAAAAAAAAAACAATACTGCTGGACTACCAGATTATACATATTTGCTACCTGATGGTGCATTAGTAGAATTAGCAAAACAGCTGGGTAGTTCCTCCAGACAGATGTCCCAGACTCCTTTTATATTAATCTGGTGGTATGTTGTTCAGAACTTTAAAACACATATCAGCCATTTTTACCCTTCATTCATTTGATCAAACATCCATATAAGAACAGGAACAAGAAAAGCAACAACTGGCCATGAGTTTTTGAAGGTCAACCAGTGTGGTGGTGGTCATTCTAGGACAGCAGGATTAAGCTGTATGTAGGAGCTGTCAGTCAGGAGCCAATGAGGATGCAGCCAAACACCTGAGACAGATTACACCAAGGGTCTATTGCACGAATAGGATAAGAGACTAAGCCAGGACATGTTGGTTATCCTGGCTCAACTGATCTGTCATCCAGATGCATAAAAACAGGATAGGGGGCAGTAGGATTGGTGTTGCCTTTCTTATTAAGGATGTTATTTACCTTCGCGTATGCATCCGTAAGGATTTCTGACCCCTAATTGGGAAAAGTAAGCTGCTCTTCTATCCATGGTGTATCTGTGATTGGTGGCGTGGTCTATATGAGGGAGCCGTGAGTGTGCACTTGTCCAGGATTGGTTTAACAGGCTTGATAAATCCGTGTCTGCTCATCCCAGCTCAGTCTTTGTGCAACCATTTAACCTGAATGCTGTTTTGGATTCATTTAGCTCAGCTCAGTCATTAATTCTGGATTACTTAATCCATCGTTTGTGCAAAAGCTCCCTGGCAGCACTTAAGATCAAAACGAGAGAGAATTTCAACAATCTCGGTTCACAATCGAAGTTTCCATGAAACAAAACAAAGATTATCAACAAGAGAATTTTGCAGGAGATTTGTTTGAAGGCAATGCCGGTCATGTATGATGCTGGTGAAGGTTCTCAGTCATCCAGGTCATGGTAATCCAAGGGGTTAAAATGAAGGCAACTGGACTTCTTTGGTTTCTTGAAGACGTTTCACTTCTCATCCGAGGAACTTTGTCAATTCTGACCCTCCCATATTCCAGTCAGAATTGACAAAGCTCCTCGGATGAGAAGTGAAACGTCTTCAAGAAACCAAAGAAGTCCAGTTGCCTTCATTTTAACCCCTTGGATGGTCATGTATGATCTTTACAAATTAGACTTCGTGTTAAAGGAAACTAATAAAGTTAATCAGATTCTATAGAAATAATCAAACCAAAAACATGTCTCTTTCTGTGCCTTTATTTAAACTCTCTCTGGTATTTTGCTGCAACCAAAGATTACAAACTGCAAATCGATATTAGATTCTGAGACAATCAACCATCTTGAGGAGCTTTATGTTTGAGGCTGTTAGCTTATCTCTGTGTGCCAACGCCAAGAGTCTTGAAGCAGTAAAGCTCCGTTGTGTTTATTAAGATGTGGAAGATCAATAGAACAGTAGAAAACTCACTGCTCTGGTCGTCTAATTATCCAGATTCCAGTCTTCACTCTTTTTAGTCGTTTAAGTGTGAGCACAGCAAAGTACGCTAACATGTTTGATCTTTTTATCTTCTGTAACCTCGGCAACATTCAGAGGACAAAACTGGATGTGATTTTTTTAGGCTTAGCTTTTTTCCTCAGATGCTTTAAAATCTAAAAGCAGCAGAATCTTTTCAGGGGAAACCTGGCTTTCCTTTAAATTAGACAATGAGAAATAACCAATTGTGCGTGTGGGCTGGTGTAATTTTGAATGGCACTTTATTATTTGAAGCTGTTCTGCTGACACTTACTCATCCAACATATTTAAGGTCTTTTCACACACCTGAGAGAGGAATAGAAATGGAAATCACAACAGAGGAACAAGCCACTCGATATGAAGTGCTGAGTTTGACTTGTGTAGGGAGCTGCAAGCAAACAAAAGTGTGCTCTGAAGCGTTTCCCCGGCAAACCCGTTTTCTAACTTGCTGAATTTTTATGGAGAGCTGCAGCTTTCATCTTCAGCACTATTGTGTGGCCATATTTTACTCGTTTATATTTATTGGGTTTGATTTAGGATGCAGGTGGAGCACATGCGTGAGATTTATTCACAGCTGATGCACAAACACTTGCACATTATTTGTTGATATACCCAAATCAAAGGCTAACGCAGCTGTCAATATCTGTTTGCAGGGTGTTAGAAATCAATCAATGAAGAAATAACAGCAAACGGCTGCTCATGCATAACTTAAAGGGGAATGGAAAACTGCTCCTGTTCTCCAACATGCTTGTGTAAAGTTCTGCAGGAAGTATTTCAACCAGGTTTAAAGTTTCAGTGTAAAAGTTATAAAAAATAAAATCTACCATCATATAGAGCTCAGTTGTCCAGCAGAACTATTGAGCTACACTTAAAGGACCCACGTGTACTGCTGCCATCTTAAAACAGCTCCAGTCACTAAAGTTTTAGAATAATTTATGATGTTTTAAACAACAAAGATTTTGCATGATCTGGTAGCAATCAAAGTTTATTTAGCTCAACTTTGGTCAAATGTGCATGCGTCTCCAACTGGTTCACTCTTAAAGGCCCTATCAGTGATATTCATAGAAATCATGGTAAAAACTGCGACTCTTTAGCGCCATGCAGTTTCGAGTAAGTATTGCAGCTACGGTGGCCCACTCAAAAAGGCAACAACTCCAGCGTTCACTCCAGCTATCTGGTTCGTTTTTTTATAAAAAAGCATGAGATTGATTTATTTCCAGTCTCTGTAGCCTAACCCACACAAAGCATATAACTACTCAAGCAGGTAAAAAACATTTTTTAATGAGTGTTCAGTCTTAATGCATAATGCCACACGTAGCCCCCCCTCCCCCCGCGCGACGAGGCGGCGCTATCCTACACCCCCCTTAGTCAACAAACATCACGGCTGTGAACATTTCTAGGGGAAACACTGCTGTTAGCTGTTATATCAACCTACCAGTCCTGAAGGAAGCTAGCATAGCTGCCTGTCACCGATTCACACACGGAGGAGGTAAGGCATCAGCTGTGGCGTCCGGTGTCATGTGGATCAGAGCAGCGGAGTAAACAAGAGTCTGCCGGTTAGCCATCAGCTGATCGGTGTGCGCCGCAGTGAGGATCGAGATGGAGCTAACATCAACCACTGGCTGTTTAGCGATCGGATAGCCGATGAGGTTTGGCTGGAGCCGGGGACACGCTGTGGAAATAAAGTACCGGTAACTAATGCTAACATGGCTACCGGCTAGCGGACCACCGTTGGGAGAGACACGGCAGGCTGCGGTAAGAGAGGAGACTTTAATAGAAGGAGCTTTCTTGAAGAAGGACTTTGGAACTGATACGTTGGGACCGGATTGGGAGCTTTATTATGAAGAAAAGATCAGCTGAGGTGAGTCATAAAAACACTTGGATGCTGGTGTCTAGCTGTTGCGGGCGGGGTTCTCATCATATGCGGCTGCTGAGTGTTGGAAATCAATAAGACCTGACATATTTGATGTGTCTTTTGATTTCATTGTTTGTTATTCAAACTAACAAAGTCCAGCAACAGTGTAACAGCTAGTCTCGTCTCTTCTTAGTTGCATTGTCAGACGCCATGCTTCCACGGCGCACTGCTGCCCTCTGCTGTTTCTTTCAGGTTACAGTCATAGTGCAAACGCGTAACTCAGAGCTCGTATGTCCCTAAATAGCTACCGTATTTCAAGATGGAGGATGACCATGGAGCGTCGACCACAATTTATGTATTAAAAATGTAAAATTTGAAGCTGAGAGGAATATTTAGAATTGATGTTGGTGAGAAATATTAATGAAAAAGGACAAGTTTGTGCACTGGATACACAGAATTTGGTAGTAAACAGGTAAAAATATTTCACATTGTGGCTTTAAGGTGAATTAGTGTTTATCCAAAGATTACGTTCTGAAAATTCCAGCAAAACATTTAAAGCTGCAGTCTGAGATGTTTTTCTGGAGCTTAATACTTGAAATACTTTTCCCATACAAATGGCAACCAATAATTTAAATGTTTTGTAAAACAAAATCGAATAATTTTAGTAAACTCTGAAACGTACAACCCTGGAAAAGCCTCATCCAATCATTGTGCTGGTTCTTACGGATTGGATCAAAATACATCCATAAAACGGTTTGGTTCTGTTCTCGTAAGGAAAAGTTTAGGTGATGGACGGATGGAGTTTTTGCCTGGGAACGCTGCTCTCCACTGTCGGCTGGCGTGTAATGTTGCGTGTAACGTGTGTGTGTGTGTGTGTTGTTCAAAGGAGAACACGAGGGGAGAAGGTACGGTTCAGAATGGGTTTTGCAAGTTTTGACCTGAACTGCAGCTTGGTCCACTCTCCTCAGCTGTGTGTGTGTCACAAACTGGTGTTGTACCTTTTCAAGCACCCAGCAGATTGTGTTACTCTGGGGGGAGCTTGAAGAAAGGGGGTTGGACCTTTCAACTGTAGTGTTTTTTTCAAATGTAGCTTGCTTGACCTGCAAGAAAATTATAATGTTTTATATCAACCCCACCCAAATCTCTCCTGACCTCCAGATGCGGAATGAAAATACAAATCACTCGGACTGTCAACAGCTTCACCACCATGCAGTCAAACGTTATAAAGCTGAACATTTACCATTTTCTCCTCTGGCCACGAACATGAGAACGGGTTTGTCTCCTTCCTTTATCTGGTAAGTCACATCAGTCTACAGCCTCCCAGTGACTGAACTGGAAAAGATTGTGGAGGTGAGTGAGTGGGAAAACCTCTTCAGGTGTTTTTTAGAGATCAGGGTACATTGATGACAGCTACAGCCTGACGAGACCTGCCTTAGTTCACAGTAACAATCCCCGGGTCTCCTGAAGGCTCAGGGAAAATGCACATTTGCTTGTACTAGATATCCAGACCATCTGCCTCATTAAATTCAATTCTACTATACTTTTTTATTTACATACATAAAAATGGGGGCCAACCTGGTACTAGTGATATGCACCTCATAAAGTGGCTAATGAATATATAGAGCATGTAAATGACCCTTAGCATTGTTAGCTCAACATTAGCCTGTAGCATGCTTCACCGATATTAGAGTAAAACAAAAAGATGCTGTGGCTTCTTCGGGGTACAAGAAATAACTTCTGGGTCGCTCCTGTTTACTGGCTAACATTTTTTCCACAACACTGCTGCTTTTTACTGGACGGTGTTGAATTACAAACGCCAGTGCTGAAGCGTTTGCTGGTGCAGACTTGGCAACCCTTCGGGCTTGAATATGATTGACTCTGGAACCAAGAAGTTTGGAGGCGGGACAGATTGTAAACAAAGACTATGTACCGCTTTTGTTTTTTAAAAGGAGAAAAACATCTTCCAGCAATCTTTTTCAATACAACCTTCTTTCCAATATGATTGAGATATTAGAGTATTTCGCGATTATTTCACTGTAGATTTCTTACTTATTGCACCTTTAAATTATTGTAAATTACAATTCAGTATGACTCCATCTGGAAAAGTGCATGTTTTCTTTCTTATCTTTGCTGCTATTTTGTGTTTTCATCCAGTTGTAAAGTGGTCAGAGACAGGACCCATTCAGTGTCTCTGCAGCATGGATGTTAGTGGTTAATTAAGATTAGAATATTAATTTTAACAAGTCTGAAGCATCCCCAGTAGTGGTCTGTGACTTTCAGACTGCATTGTGCATCACCTGATAAGAGCTCTTTTAACAAGAGCTCTTGTTTATGCTTCCCTCAGTGTTTCCTGTTTTCTTTTTCACACACAGTGAAAACACAGAGGGTGTATAAGCACCGCAATCACAGCTTTCTGCAAATGTAGCAAAACCTAAAGCTTCAGCGTGTTCAGCTCCAAACGCTGAACAAAAGAACTCTAATGACACACGAGACTCCGGCTCACAGAACCAGTGAGCCTCAGTAACATCCAGCAAACATGACAGGAACACACAACTTCAAAAGCAGGCATAAAACTCACTTAACCCACATTTGTCCAGTCAGATATTATGGGATCAAACGTCTTAATCCAGTAGCTCCTGGAGTCTGTTTAGGTTTAAACACAAGAGGTCACACGAGAGCAGGAGCACATGGATGTTTACACAGCCAAGCATCTATATGACACACACACACACGCGCGCGCACGCGGAGGTTAAGCGCTGACTGTAATGAGATGAGTAATCACTTGTGTCAGATGGCTTGTCTGCCAGGAGAAGTGCAGAAAAGAGTGTGTGCCAAGATTACACACCTCCCCCTTCTGTTCCAACTCCTCCTCCTCTCTCCTCCTTTACTTCCTCTGCTTCAGTCGCCTCCTTTGACCAAAGGAGAGCAGAGGAGCAGAACACCGTTTCCCTCCAGGGCGGCTGAGTGGAGAGCCTCCCCTCCACTCCTCGCTCTTCTCTCTAAGGTTACATCTGAGAGGCATATGGCCGATCGCTTCCTCATCTGGATGCAGGAGAGACAGATGATGAGAGCAGGAGAATTGGCTCAGTGCTCCACTGAAGGAGCCATATGTCCACACTTCCAGCTAATGTGGTGTGGAAGGTTGAGCCAAACGAGGAAGCGGCCATAACTCGATGCTAAGTTCATAACGTTCAAATATTCAAATAGAGAAACTTGTTGAGCTTTTCCAAATCCAGCTAACGAGTCACTCTAAACTGGATTCACACAAATCATTGCTTCTGCCAGTGTGGCCAAGGGCAACTGTGGCTACAATGTAGCTCATCACCATCAGCGTGTGAATGATTTGCTGCAGTGTAAAGCGCTTTAGAGTCCTCTGATTCAGAAAGGCGCTACAAGTGGGGGTCATTTACCACACATCACTCTTTGCACTAAATGCCTCTCTCATTTTCAGTACCTTCCAAAATGAGCCGTTTAAGGGCTCTGTCACTTTATGCAAATGAGCTGCTACTGGCCACGCCCACCCACCCCTAGTTGGCTCCTATGAGGAGTTCTGACATTGGGGAGGAGGTAGAGCCGCTGCTCCTCCACGTTCAGAGCAGAAGCCTCCCTAAGCGTCCACAGGTGAGGGGGGTTGTATGCTGACTTTACTTACTGTGACATCACAATAAGGGACATTTTCAAACAGCTAATGAAAACGTATGACTCCTGAAACCAAACACTGACAGAAAACAGATGGATGGTTTTTACTCATGTTTAGAGTGTTTAAAGAGGCAGCAAAGACCCACATGGCAGCCCAATCAGATGACAAACGTGAGATTTATATATGTCCCCTTTAATTATGTAAAAATATGGATGAACTACCTTTGAAAACTCATAACAGAGAAATTACTTACTTATATTTTATATTTTCTGTTTTTAATATTGCTTTTATATGTTGTTCAGCACTTTGGGGCAGCGTACACTGCTGAATATGTGCTTTATAAATAAAGTTGACATTGACATTACTTTATTTTTTTAAATGGCAAATTTGGTCCCAGATTGTAAATGTCGGTGTAATTATTTTCTACAGGATTGAATTGTACAGAGAGAAGCTGAATATTGCAAGTTACCAAAAATGGAACACTGCTATTTGAAAGTTTGCCCAAAAAGCACAAATTACTGAAACTACACACATAAACAGCTAGTAGTTTGAGGCAGGAGTGCATTTTTGAAGGTGGTTTCTCTAAAAATGATTAAAAAGATTCACTAAATTCTACTGTTATGTCCTTTTATCATTAGCAGTAGAGCTTGCTAGCTGTAGCAGTTCAGGCTGGCTTCACTGTGACTAGTCGTTAGCCCATCAATTCCGTCAGAACTAATCTGTTTCTCCAAACTGATGCTGGTGTTTTTAGGTGTACATGAAGTCCTGCTTTAAAAGATCTGAACTATACCTCTGAAAACAGCTTTCAGTATTAAACTTTACCACCAACTTCACTTTGGCATCTGTTATCGCTCCGTTTTGGTCATTTTCTCACTTCAGAGACCCGAAGTGGAAAAAAATCATGTTTTTCTCTTCAACGAGCTTAGTGTCACATACATATTTAATCAGCATTTCAACCTTAAGTTGCTTGTAGCTACTGGTTACGGGTATTAATTAGAAACCGCTTTTCTCTGCAGGCTGGGAAACATGAATGTAGATTACTTATATTTATTTATGAGAAGCCACATGACCATGCTTGTTGATTGATCCCATAATGTTCCAGCATGTCAATTTGTTTTAATAAAAGTCACTAGATTGATCTTAGAAGGTTATGAAATGATTATTTTCTTTAATTGTCCCTATAACTTTATTGTAACATCTAGATGTATCCTCACCATATCTGTTTCTAAAGCTCCACTCATGTAGTTGCTAACTTCCTTTTCCTTTCACAACTGATTGCAACGGGAGATTCTCTGTCATTTTCTCACTGACCTAAAAAATGATCATCTCTGCATTTATAAAACTATAGTTAGTTGTACAGTACTAGTAGTAGTAGTAGTAGTAGTAGTAGTAGCAGTAGTAGTACATTTTCCAGACTCTGTCTGTACCATGGAGGTAGCTGGGTAAACTTTAGAAAAAGTAGTCTGGTGTTCTCATTTAAAGCTCATTATCTATCCTCTAGAGACTTAACAAGAAACTGATAAGAAATATTTTTTGGTTAAAATCACTGGAATGAGGAGGTTTTGTGTGGTTTGAGGTGGACATTGGAAGAGAAGAGAACACTTTCATTGTGATTTCTAAAAAAGCTGAGGCAGCATGGAGCTGCTTGTAGACCTCTTGCATGTGGTAGTCACAGAGCTGAAATGGTCAATGTGTGTAAGGGTAAGTCACCCTTGCATCTCAAGGGGTGATGTGTGGATGACAGACATTTTTGCAATTGATTGGATGGAGGACTATTTTAAACAATACCCAGCACACATTTTATAGTCGTGTTTTTCCCTGATAAGAATTCTGGGAAATTTCTGGGACTTACAATTGAGCGGGAGATGCAATGGCTCTGTCCTCTCAGCTGCTGTGTCTCCATCCTAATTCAACCCTTTCAGGACTTTGGTAAGAATTCAGCATATTGCGACTGCTTCAGCGCCAAAGAGCATCCATGGACAACATTAAAGGTTTTATTCTGTCAGTATGCCAGAATTTAATCGACCAGGATAGCTGCTATGTGATGTCAAATGTGGCGTTCAATGACCAGAAGAAGCTCCATTATTTTACAGTGCTCTGTGAGACAACAAAGCCCCGTGAAGTACGGCGTTGTGGTGGAATTCTGCTGCATGTTATGGTGTTGGGAGTTTAGTAATGCAGCGGGAACTTCATCAGCAACTCTTGTTTAGGCGACATCTGCCAATGTCATTTCCTTCTGAGTTACAATGACTCAGCATGAGTTAACCAAAAGCTACGCGCAGCGACTCTACTGGGCCGTTATGAGTACCTACCTCTGTAAAAGTACTTCGTCGGTTTGCTGAAAATGGCCCGGAAAATGGTCCTTTCGCTCGCTGAAGTGGAGACAAGAACATGCCGCAAAGTTCTGGGAAAATTAACCTGAAGTTCCAATATTTGAATTTGGTTTGAAGATAAACAACAATAATAATAATAAAACAAATTTAGGTACAGTGATTGTAAATTCTTTTGGCAATATCTCATGTTTTTTTAATGGTGATTTGTAAATCATAAAATTCCAGGAAGAATAGAAGAAAACAGAGAAAGAAAAGGTCAGCTGAAGTAGAAAAGGGGAGTTTTTTGTCAGAGTAATTAGCAGCAGCTGAGTTGGTCTGAGGTCCACCACAGCTCATGCACACACACACATACACACACACACACACACACACACACACACACACACACACAGAGCGAATGACCACCTCTTTTTGCTCTCATCAACACATGGAGACCTCCGCTGGATGTATTGCAGCGGCCCCCTCCTGCAGTCTCTTTGGAGAAAAAAGCTCCCCTGCTGACAAAGACTTCTGAAAGTAAAATGTTTATGAGCGCAGGGGTCACTGGTGTGGGCAACATGGACTGCCCCCCCAACCACGCAGCCCCCCAGGAGGAAGGAGAAACAGGTGAACATGCAGGGAGAAACAGCTAAAAATACCTCTTTAGGATGGAGTTGCCACTGAAGAGGCAGATGAAGGAGAAAAGCAAAACCCATAAGTTCTACAGCAGTTAAAGACACTTTAAGACTTTATTTCACAGTTCTTAGAAAACTTAGCAAATACAAAGATGTGGCTATACACAGATGAACATCACTTTGTAAAACTGGACAGTTCATAAAACTCAAACAAAAAATGTGTAAAATCACCAAAGGTTTTCAATCACACATCAACTTTATTCATATTGTCATACATTTGCAGTGGTCTCTAGTAGGAATGAACGCCTTGTAAGTTGTTCTATGAGGAAAAAAAAGCTCAGATGTGCCTTTTTGAGGACGTAGAAGTCAGCTGGAGGACAAAGTGGCAGAAGAGGCAGGATCTGGAGTCTTATTTCCTGATACTGGGACATCTCTCCTCTGATTGGCTAACAGCAACACGACTCTACCACTGACTGTTTACTCTGCAACGTTGATGTTTTATCTCCACAAATAACACAAGCCTGGAGGAGTTCTGCTGTGTGGTGGAGTTGCTAATGCTAACGGTTAGCTTCTACTAGCCGAGACGTTCTCTGCTGTTTCCTGGACGCTAAACCAACAACAGCCTTCCCCGTCGTGAGTCAAGATGGGTGAGTCCATGAATGTTAAGTGACAGTGTGACGTAGATCTGTCAGGATTTTCTAATCCTAGATTTTCACCTAGAGTCTATTTTCTATCAGAAGCTAATGCAGGAGATAGGTGTAGGAGACTATTTTCATGTTCAGCCTGCATGAAAAACTCAGAGTGACTGATTATAATCCAAAATAATCAGTACAAATGTAACACTTTACAATTTGGGTCCCTTTATTAACGTTATTTAGTGCATTATTAAGCATTTATAAATTATTAAATAAAGTATTAACAACTGGTAATATTAAGTAATGCATTACTAAGCAGACACACATCCCCTGGCCCTTTGTTCTAACCTTAAAGGGACACTTTTCAACTTTTTCATATTTTTAAATCATGTTCTTGAGCCAGTATGTGCTAAAATGACCCTTTACAGGCTTAATGAAAGGCCACCCAGCCCCTGTCGCCCCCTGTGGTCAGAAAATTCCACTGGTTGGGTCTGCTGGGACTTAGAAAAATTGAGCTTGACCTACCTGGATCTGCAATCTGGTTCCTGCATGTTTAGATCACGAACACAGCTGATTTGTTTAATTTAGTGATGAATAACTCTCGTGGACACTAATGAAGGCTGAGGAGACATTTCAGCATTTAGATTAAGGTGTTAAAAGGACGAACGCACAGCGAGGAGATATGTTTTACTTTCGGTTTCACCAACGAACACTAGGGGGTGCTAAAACAAGCCAAAACTCACTAGTGTCCCTTTAAGGACACTTAATAGTTAACAATATCTGGAACGTTTGTTTATTAATGCTTAATAACCCACTAAATAACGTTATTAAAGAGATCCTTAATGTAAAGTGTTACCTTTAAAAAATGTTTTTTAGTGAAGTTGACCTGTAAAGTCTGAATGATATTTCTGATGAAAAACATAGCCGAGCTAAAGAGCCCTGAACAGAAATGGGTTTTCTGGTTTGGACCAAAATCCCATTTTTGTGCACAATCATCATTTACAGGTTTTTGCTAATGTCACCTGCATGATAAACGACAAATGACCTGTATTTGTATGGTGCTTTTCTGAGTGAGAGGACTCCTAAGTGCTTCACACTACAGTCAGTCATTCATCCATTCATACACTGATGGTGATGAGCTAGACTGTACCCACAGCTGCTCAGGGCGCAAAGAGGGTAAAGTGACTCGCACAAGGACACAACGATGACACAGCGTCTGCCAAGACAGAGACAGGGTTTGAACCAGCAACCCACCAGCTACAGTGCAAACTCCTAATCTCTGAGCCACCATCATGAATTTCTTTCAACAGAATCATTAATATCACTCCTGAGTCGTGGGAAAAAGCACCCCTGAGCTGCAGACAAACCACCAATCATATTTGGTTGCTAGAGAGAACTGGAGCAATTTTAGCCAATCAGAATGACTGAATTAATTGCCTCTGGGGCACTGGCCGATAACACCCCTGCTACAGAAAACAGCTAGCTCGCATGCTAGAAGGTGCTGAATCTTACTTACTCTCTCCATCTCACACCCTCATCCACACACACTCTCTGTTTATTTATATAGATAGAGCTGAAATCATATCTGTAGCTGTTGCAGTAAAATATGTTTATTTGTTCTTCAAAACAAGATCTAATTCCATGTCTAAGTCGTGGTAGTGCCACCTACTGGTGGAACAGCATGGTAGGCTTATGTATTTCATTTGAGAAATTTTATAGTCTAATTTATTTGTAAATTACACGATTGACTATCTGTGAAGAATGCTGACTTGGAGAATGGAAATAAATGACTGTTGTGGAATTTTAGTCATTTTCCAGCTGTTTCCACATTCCAGCCCTATCAGGACCATTTTCACCAGCTCCCACTGCAGCGTAGCATCTGAATTCTAATCTAAGATCTTACCACGTTACTCGGTTGCTTTCATTCTACAAAGAAAGCCAGGGCTAATGTTTACATTAAGCTAATCTGATACAGCTGAGGACTAAATCCTGCCTCTCTGGTGCTTCTTTTAAACCCTCTGCTTAGACACCACCCTTACTGAGCTCATATCTGCAGCAGTAAACACCCGCTACTGACTGTTGCTTCACTTGTTTGTTGAGTTTAGACGTCTGAATTCAGAAACATTTTTCCTAATTGATCCTCTACGATTTTCTGGTTGATTTTTCTGTCAGGTGACACGATCAGAATGCAGATTTCTTGCTGCTTCACAGGGAACCTGATGCCTTGTAAAGCTTTGTGTTATTAAAAAAAGCTTTATGATTTAGTTTAAAAAATCATGTGATTTCTACAGCTGCTCTTGGAACAAAATACCGTCTTCTTGTTAAAAGCTGATATGTGTTTAAGGAGCTTTACTCTAAATGGTGCTTTGCATTGCAAAAGCAACTGAAACAGCTTCAATTTATGAGACGTTTTGTTGGAACGCAGGAGAATGAAAAGGCGAGCAGATCAGAGAAGCACCTCTAGGGGAAGTAATTATTTCTGATGGAGGCCTTGTTAAAACCTGAGTAATGTGTCTTTTACATGACTATACAACACTCAAGCAGCTTTATTGCTACCACTGACAATTCATGATCCACCACCGCTCTATTGGGTAGGATATTATATTTCAATACAATCCCTGTTGACTGAGCAGCCTGGTCCCATTACTAAAAGGAGCAGTGTTGTAATCTGGGTAAGGAAAAGATGGATGTCCTCTTAAAATGGTTGTTTAGTGAGAGTTAGTGAGAGGAGAGAGAAACAAAACATACCGGTTAAAAACCAGAAATAGTTTGGTGGAGAGGAAGAAATGAGGTGACGTTGAGACAAAGGTGTACACGAACAGACAAGGGTACAAGGGAGACATCAGTAAAAAACATTAAGTGCTATTAGTCACAGTTTAACACACCAAATCACTTCATTGTTAGGTTTCTAGAAAAAAAAGTAAAAATATTTAACCAGATAAAAACCTCTTTTTCAAGGGTGACCTGGCCAACATGGCGTTAGCACGTCTAAAAGGTTACCAATCTACAGTAAGTCATGAAACTGAACAAAAAGTTTTTAATCCATTCATTCACTTTATTTACAGTCAAATCGATCAGTCAGTTTAAGAAGGTTGGCTCCCTGATTGGCCTCGAAGCCAGTTAACCACAGCGTCCCCAGTCCCTCCATCAGTGAGTCATGATCAGCCATAGACCCCAGACATAACTTCACCAAAGACGTCACATTCTCAGCCCGTCATGCACTGACTCAACCTTTTCCTCATCCAAGCTCATCAGTCTTTTCTAAAGACCGTTGCTTAAAGTCAGCAAAGTAGAATTAGAACACCTTCAGAAGTCTCGAATGTCAGAAAATCTCTCAGTCACGCAAAGGAAGCCAGAAACTCCCTGTGCAAATTTGTGAGGAAATACATTTTCATTTGGAATCCTATTGACTTTGTGCATCAACACGTTTACACTAAGTTTTATTGCATTCTGGATACTTGCTCAGTCTCAGTTCATTTAGGCTAATATCTATTTGAAACAATAGGAGAAAGTGCTGATCTTAAAGAGGACATATTATGCAAATTTCACTTTTTGCATCCGTTTGTGCTGCCATGTGGGTCTCGGCTGCCTCCATAAACACACCAAACATCAAAAATGAACATTCATCTGTTTTCTGTCAGTGTTTGGATTCAGGAATCAGATGTTTCTATGAGTGACTTTAAAATGTCCCTTATTGTGACATCACAATAAGGGACATTTGCTTATACCCCCCCTCCCTTACCTGTCAACCCTTAGGGAGGCTTCTGCTCTGGACATGGAGGAGCAGCAGTTTCATTCTGAGCCCCTCCTGAATATCAAAGCTCTGTACCTCATAGAAGCCAATCAGGGGATAGGTGGGCGTGGCCACGGGCAGTGTATTTGCATTAAAGTGACAGAGACCTGAAATGGCTCATTTTGAAAGGTACTGAAAATGTCAAGAATAAAACTGCTGAAATCACTTGATGTGAGGGAATTTTGGCAAAGAACTTCATGAACACGTTTTGTATTGATCATAGAACTATTATAAGTTGTTTAAAAAGAGGTAAAGTATGTAAATTTGTTTCAGAAGCAGCATGAATAATTCTAAAATTGTCTCATTTCAGGATGTTTTTCTCAGAAAATAAAGATATTCCAGCGTTGTTGTTGTGTTGTACAGATACACAGGCAGAAGGATGTTAGCTTCCTGCAGTATGCATGTCTGTCTGAGTGTGCTCAGCAGCAACAGGAAAGAGTGTGGTATGAGTTTTAAGTCTCTGCAAGATAGCGAGTGTGAGTGTGTGTGTGTGTTTGTGAGAAGGGACACAATATGGCACCATTAAGCCACTTCTCATAACATCACATTCAGCATGGAGTCACCAAGACCACAGTGGTCTCTGTGCAGGCCTGTGTGAGTGCATGTGTGTGTGTGTGTGTGTGTGTGTGTGCGTGTCTTCAGGTGTGCAGGGAGCACACATACGTAAGGGCATGCACATGTGTTTGCTACAGATTACTGTGACGTAGGGCTCAGCCTGTCTATCAACCTCATCTCTAATTTTTCATTGAACACATGTGGTTGCTGTTGTTGCTCGAGGATTTAAAACTAAAGTATGTTACAAATCAAGAAAGGGAATAAACAGTTAATAGATGGATTATAAAACCATGAAATATCAACCAAATCCAAACCGTATTTGGTATCAGTACTTCTTCATCTATTCTGTCTTTTACTTCCTGTTTAAACCTTTAAAATAAACATTTCTGCTTGGAAAAGTGTGCAACACTCAGCTAAGAACAGCCAAAAATGTTAAATCCTATCATGGACATCCAAAACCAAAATACCACAATACCAATTAGTCTGAATGCTCTTTTTAAGGAAGCCAAGTCATAACTTTTTGTCTTATTTTTCTTCCATTTCTGCAACAATCTTTGGTTCTTTATTCCTCCAGCAGCTTTAAACTAAATAAGAAATATCTGAAAACGTGAGGTTTGATCAGGGATGTTGGATTATTGGTAGCAGTACAAAAAATTGTGCAAAAAAAACAAATATTGGTGTGAGCAGACTGATGAGGGTTTTGAGTTTTGATATTGGTCATTACTGAGAATGATGCTTTGAACTATTGTGCCAGTTGTGACTGGATAAGAAGCTAAAAGCAGTTTCATCCTGCGATTGGCACGTACAGGGTAGGAATTATCTGGTTGTATTTATTTTGCTGAACACCGGTTTTTCCCTTCAGGCCTTAAAACGACCTCACATTACATGCAGTAATAAGAATACCAGAAAAGCCATTCCAGGCTGATGCTAATACTCTGTGCTGGATCTGGTTGCAGAGATCTGGTATCAAGTGCTTCTGATTTTGAGCCAGAACCTTGGTTAGAAATGTGTAAACCAATGACTAAAGTCATTTTCATAGCGAGGAGGGAAAAATCGTCCTGATGGTGAAATATTTGAATTACCTTCTGGTGCTATTTGGGCATGTTTAATCCAGATTATCTCACAGTCACAGAAAAAGAGGCTTTGCCTGAAACCCTGTCAGTGTCTGATTATACAGAAAATGAAAAACACACCGAAGACGGGCGGTAGCTCCCACTCAAACAGGAATGGCCTTTCTCCCAAACATAAGAGTGGGTCACCGTTTTCCTTTAAGAACGTTCCATACCAAGGAATGTGTCATTAAGTCTTGTTGCCTGTTTGTGACAGCAGACTTTCAAAGGAAATAAAAGCATAAAAATCTCAACTCTGTTGTGGTTTTAAGGTTGCTTTTCTAATAACTGCTCAGTTGGTTGCAATTAAATGTCTTAAAAAGGTCATAAAAATCTGCTCTAATAAGAGAACACATTCAGTCAAATGTTCAGATTCCTCCCTAATATTGCTCCTTTTATTTAGCTGTATTTTGCTCTAAGGTTGCATCCCTCCTTGCTGCTCTGGCCCATATCTGGCTTCCTGCCCAGGTCGCTGTATTAAGACCTCACAAACCATGACACGCCCATATGGAAACACCATATGTCCTCATTAATACAACATACTAATCCATAATACATCCAACAGTCTGCAAAGAGATGACGTGCAGCAGTACGCTGCAACATGGACAGCATGCTGAAACACATGAGCTCACTCACACACATTTGAGTTGGTGTAATGACCCATTTGGCATTGAGCAGCATCTGTTTAGCAAATGAAGACTCATAGTGGAGACGTAAGTCCTTTTCTCCCCGACACGGCGAGCAGACGGTGACAGCAGCCTCCTCTTTAGCACCAACCACTGTCCAGTCCTGCTCCAGCACGCATCTTCTGCTCCTCCCTGCCACACCGGCTACTGTACACCACCAGTTAGTTATCGTTTCCTTTTTTCTACTCAGTCAAAAAAAACATCCTACAACCACACTCCACAAACCATAAACAAATACAAAGTCATTGACCGAAAAAGCAATCTTGTTTAAATGTTCTTTTCAGAAATGATTGCCTTCCCTTCAGGCAGTGACAGCTTCTCTGCTTTGTGCTGTCATTAAAAACCAGGAAACTTCAGACGTTTTATTTTCATCGTCAGAATGTTGAAACAGAGAATAATCAGCAGGATTCAAAGTAACATTTATCCATCAGTAATGGTGAGTGGCACACACACACAAAAGGTGACCTCTGATGCCCTTTGAGAGCATTTATGTTGCATTTAAACCAATTGAGACAGAAATCAGTAAAACACACAGTAAAGAGCATTAAAAGTACTTGATAAACAGGAATTGAAACTGAGGAGTGGGTGTACTGGGAGGCCTGGTTAGTAGATAAGTAGGTGAGCTCATGGGTAGATGAGACTGGGACTAAACCTGGTAGGCCTAATTGTTTAGACCAGTATCAAACTGAATCTGTTATTCCTAGGGATACCCTGATCAAGATCTTTAATACTAAAGACTAGGGATGTGAATCTTACAACGACTCACGATTTGACTCGATTCTGATTCTCGGGGTGCCGATTCGATTCAGAATCGATTCTCGATTCAAATCAATTCACAAGAGTGTCAGTTCCAGGATTAACTACTTTCTTCTGCAAGTTAGAAAAAGCTATGGGAAATTGTTATTTTACTTTAAAGAAAACTGGTTATGTTCAAGAAAATGCAAATTTACAAGGTAAAATAAAGTGATTCTAAAGCTGTAAACAGAGGCAATCTTTTGATGAAGAGGCAACATTTATTTTTGCTTACCTTGTAAAATTGAACAAATCTTTACAGTTACCTATCAGAATCAGAACACGAGAGAGAGTGTCTGAGGAGGTTCAGGTCAGGTTGTGGAAGTTTTGACCGGGGTTTTTCTGGATCACAGGTGCTGCTGAGCTGAAACTGCCTCGTTTGTTACCATTAAAGCACAACAATATATTAACTAGCATGCTAAGTTGTTATATGCGTAGGCGTGCTATGTTAGCAATCGTGGCAGAAAAGATGACAGCGGGTCAAAACATAAACACTAAACCCTCTGGAACAAACATTGTGTTTTCCTGTATTCTGGGGGTGTGGCTTGGATGGGTTGGGGAAATAATCTTTGAATCTCACTTTAAAGTACCAGAGCATTAAAGATGGACAAAAATAGTGATTTGTTTTAAAGCTCCATTAGTTATCATCACACACTGGTGAAATTAGGACTATTTGGTGGTTAATGCTGAGTGTCAAGCAGCGAGGCATTGGGTCACATAAGGTCTTTGGTATGGGACTGGGATTTGAACCCATAAACTCCCAGTCTCAGGGCGAACACTCATACCACTGAGATCGTGATATATATTGATAGTGGCCGATATTGTGATAGGAATTTCTTCCATACCGCCCAGTCCTGGGTGGGGATTTGTGAATGCTTTTGACTGATCTGTGATCTGGATTTGTTCAACACCCCAGTGAACTGATGTTAACATGCTTTCAATGTTTTATAAGAACTCCGCTACACGTAACAGCCGAGTTAAACGATCTCATAAAACTGAGTTCATTGTGTGTTAACAGGAAACCTGTGCACATATGTAAGAGATCGCCCCCAACTCCCAACCCTGCAAAAAGGAAGCTAAACAAAGAGATGTGGGTGATAAAGAAAATGTATCTGAGTCAAAAACCAATCTAATATCACTTATCTGAGCTAGTGAGGCTCTGCATCACGCTGAGG